>RYFJ01001640.1:0-98090 GCA_003991445.1 Oryza meyeriana var. granulata
CATTTCGCTCCGTGCCCTGAGTCCCTTGGTTCTCGTCTGCGATAGCACACTGTTCTAACCATCCGTACTGCCAGTTGATCTGTCTTTCTTTATTCATTAATAGCCTACGTTGTTGCTTGAAAGGGTTAATTCTGATTGGAAGTTTGAAGTAAATAACTGAACCAGTTGTGTCGAGAAAATAATGATATCTCACCCTATTAAATTCGCATGCGAATGGACGGCCTGCCTCTAGAGTCAACGCAGCAAACCTTTTGCACTCTGCATGCTGAGCATTATTTTATCATATTTTGAGGTCATTACACAAATAATTAGTGGTAGTCATATCCTCAAATATGATAACACAATGATGTCAAGGTTTCCGCAAAGGGCTAACATGGTTTCTGTCCTTCTCTAATGTTTACCATTTCAGGCTTAGCCACTACCAAATTTAAAGTCTAAAGAATGTGGACAGCCTGTATGACTATTTATCTGACGATCCATCATTATTATACTGGCCCTTTTTGCCTGCTAGGATACTGATGGCAAATGAAGGCAACTGTGGAGAGTAGCATAAGAGAAACATCTGAAGCCAATTTCAGCTTGTGAGTACATGGACTTTGGACACTAACTTCATGGGGCGACATAGAAAACTTGGAAAGGTTTGGATGTAATCTGGCAGATATGTGAGAAACACTGATATGAGCTGTGGAAACAAAGCAAGTCCGACTAGAGGTTCTCAGAACCTTGCATACCTCATGATTATTTGCTGGGATGTCACTGGTTAATGATCCTGTCGGTGGACAACCAAGAAAGGGCAGCTGTTGTTGCTGAACATATTACTTTTTATGTGATTCATGGTATTATGTTCTGTTGACCTTCATTTTTGAAAAGGGCCTTTATGATAAATGGGTTGCTTTACAGTTCTAAAGTTAATGAGTAGTAAGTTAGAAACAGAAACCTACACTGCCAGAACATTGGTTGAATGAAAAAGACTATCTATAGAATAGAGAATTGCACCCAAAAAGCGATCAACTACCTAGAATATGAGCATAAATTATGTAATATTTAAGGAACACACTTTTCAGTTACGTTTTGTACCAGGTGAGGGGGTTATGCGCATGCTGTACCAACTCCTTTTCGACAGAACCTCTTTCACGTCTGATATATGACAACATTTGTTGTTGAAGTCTGAGTTGACTACTTTTTTATTCCTGCAATAATATTTTGAACAGTGAATTGGCGAGGGAGTAAGTGGACCTCAAAAGCATGCTAAAATTCTGAATTTCTAATTGTGTGTCTAAGCCACACCTTTACAGCAGGCTGCTAGTATCTATAAAGTACATAAACCACGTAAGATTAAGACATATGACTGCAAGCATATAAAAGAATTTAATGATGGATGGGAATGGATGGTTTTTCATTTTTCACAACGATTGCCCATTAAGCATCGATTGTCGAAAGAGATTTTACCAATAAGATGTTAAGATGTTAAACATCAACTTTAATTGTGCTTTGCACGCATTCTTCAACATCACAAAACAAGTACACATTGACATGACTACGAGTTCTTTTTCTTTCTGAAACTCGGTATTTTGAGCATCTGCCAGTTCGGTGACGCATTCTTTTATCTTTCTCTTCTGGTGATGTTTTCGATGTCCATTCAGCAAGCAATGCTCTAAACGACCCATGACCAAGCGTCTTCCATGGCTGCTGCAGTCTGCACAACATAGCGTCTCATACAAATTCAAATAGATTAGCGCTGCGTATGTACAACTAGATTATAACTTCCAGTCCTGGTCAACCGTTTCGAGAATGGGCATTATGACGAGAATAGGTTGTTACAAACCAAGATGCACATGTATAAACCTGGTTTCCCTTGGCTCTCTTTTCCCTGCCCACATGCGCAGTTCATTGGTATCGGAGCTTTTTCCCAAGTAGGAACACAAAGATACTCATTTGTTGGGACAATCACTTCTGGCACTCAGCAAGTGCATCATCCAGATGGGTCTCCTGGGGGCAAATGCTTCAACATCTGCATCCCCGTAGCCTCGTGATCATATTATAGCGTCCCTTCTCATATGTCTCTTCACGGTTGCATATACGGCAGCATCAAGAAAGGACCAAAGAGTATTGACCAAGAGGAACCTCCCCTCGAGTTCTTCCCAAGATCCAGTATGTTGATGGATATGGGATGCACGTGTAGTATAGGCACGTATTGCTAGAAAGGAACCGCCAACATTCTTTAAGCGTTTCACAGACCAACAGATTGACCGAAGAGTGTTCTGCGTGCCATCCTGGTATCCCTATCGCCGCGATTGAACAAAACTTCGTTTGGTTATCATTTCACCCTGTCAGATTTGCGATCAGCAGATTCTTGACAGAACTGCGACAGAGGTGTTTGGTGTTTAACTCTTGCCGGTACAGTGTAATATGATTGGATAGTTCAGGAAAATTCATAACAATTGATATGGTTATACAACAATTTCACAACAATTTCAGCGAACGCCAATTGCAGTTGCATAGTGTGTAAGCTTATCCAAATTGACACAGAATGGAGGCAAATGTCTGTGATAGAAGACAAGAACAAATGAATGTTTTCAGTTGATCACATGCATGTTACTACGAAACTGAATCATTTTGTGTCATACAAAGCCATGACAATGTCGTTACTTATTAAGGGCCAATACGATCCGCCAACCAGCCATCACACAACCATCCAATAAATCGGACCCGTACACAGGACGGATCACGAACCACTGGCGCTCAGCCAGCGGGGCGGACCTGCCGGGCAGCGGTGGTCAGCGCCGGGAGTGGGCCGCAGGAGGGAGCCGAGGAGCGGGGCGTGGATCGGGGGGTTGAGGAGGCGTCGGGCTTTATGCGTGGCCGCGCGCGCGAGGAGGAGGAGGCGACGCCAACCTCCGGCTCGCACTGCAGAGCGAGAACACATTCTTTTCCTTTGATTGACCACAGGAGAGAGGGACGAGAGGAGAGAGCGTGAGATTGAGGGGCAGAGGTGCCGGAAGAGTGATGCACTTGCCAAATAGTGGAAGGATGAGGGAGGAAGGGCGATCTGGTCATTCACTTTCTTTTTTAATTTCGCAGTAATTTTTTATTTTAGATTAAATTCGGCATCCAGTAACCCTATCCTTCCGTCTCTATGTTTGAGAGAACGAGTGTGTGGGATGATTAAGACGTGGGGAATTATCCCATCAAGTTAACTCCCTCTTTTTTAAGTCACTTTAACCTCTCCATTGATTTTACTTTTTGGAAGAAAAAAGATTATGGGCTAGAGTTCATATATCAGTAACAAATATATGAAAAATAATTAAGAGATAATATATACACAAAGTTATAGTAATAACACGTTAATTATATTTTTTAATTAAAATTCTGTTAAAACGTATGGACAATATACTAGTATAATATAGCTACTTCTAACTTATACACCTGAATAAGTAGGCTAATTTTTTTTTAAAGAACCTATTTAGCTATTTCATTTAAATCGGTGTCAGGTTAGTAATGAGATGGACTTTAAGGAGTTTAGGGCATATGAGCAAATGATAAAATTTCTAATTTCACACATGGAAATGCTCCTATGGTAGATATAGGCTAGTCCATAATATTATCTTTGTTCAATCTGTTGGCTACTGAAATTGTTAGCGCGGGTAAATAGAATACCCTACATTCTATCAAAAACTAGTACATAAAGTTGGGCTTGTTAATATTATTTGTCTTAGATATTTTTCTTGAGTGACCCATTGAAATTATCTAGTAATAAAGACAAAAGAAACTTTTTTTTTCTATGTTTTATTTTCTCAATCTGAGCACACCTAAATCTTCTCCAATCTTTAAAATTTTGAAATTGAATCACCATTTCAAAGATAAAGTAATTTTCCCAAAATAGATGACTCTAAAAACTATAATAAGTTTAGCCCCTGATACAGAGATGACGTGAGGTATATAAAAATTAGATGACAACCCACGTGTTGATGTGAAAAATTATATAAAGCAAAACAATATTTAAGTAAATACCTAGAGTATGATAGGGAAGAATAAATATGAATCTTACATATCATATCTATTGGTAGAGCTTTCCGATGATGTGGCATCACATATGGGCTTTTTTATAGAGTAAATGCTTAGTGGGTTGTACCTGTATATTAATAAAGGATAAACTCACATGATTATGGATGACCAATTTAATTACCACTAGTCCACTACAAACCTCCTACACATCTTCCATTTTGACCAATTTTCTATGTAAATCTTAGTGAAAGTAGCTGGATTTTCTCCTAAGAGAACTATACAAGGACAACCCAACAACCCATTTCTATTACTACATACAATGACCACCCATTATCTATTACTTACAATGACCGAGCCAGGAATTTTATCCCGTGAGATCGATTATCACTGTTTCATATTTAGTGGGGTTATTTCTATAAATTTCATAAAAGTGGACATGCAATGATGTTCGTAGAGAAATTATATGTTCATTTGAACCCACAGCTTATACATGGCTCAGCCACTGTTTACATGTGTGGCTCTCTAGATTATAATGTGTTCTATTATTACGTATTAGACCACTTATTATTACTGTAGATACAACTTGGACTAGATTTAAAATAATATTTTCATTTTGAACCGGATAACTTTAGAGCAGTTTCGCATCGGACCTGCTTTTCCTCTAGCTCTTCTCTCTCCTATGTATTGAGGCTGGAAATCATACTGGTAAGCTTCGAGCTCAAGCATGTGCCGCCCCAACCCTGCTCTCGAGGTCGAGGTCGAGCTTTTCCCTCGTCAGCCCCATACTGGTGCTCGAGCACTTCCATGTTGCCCTGCGCTCAAGAATCGATCACCATTGCCGGCCCTCTTGGTGCTTGAGCTCAAGGCATCGCTACGTCAGCCCATGCGTTGAGGTCTGCCCTGCGCTCGTGCTCCAGCCAGGTCAAGAACCTCTGGTCTTGCTGGTCCTGTTCTCATGGGAGCGATTTGGGAGACAAGGAGTACCTCCACGAATCTCTTCTGTTTCCTTTGAAATTATGGCAGTGCCGGTTTGAGTTGGAGAAGACGGTCACCACCCTGCTCTTGTTCCTCTGGAGATTGGGCTGCCGGAGTTGTGACCGTCGCCCTATTCCTTCTCCATCCAGATCAGGTCACCGGAGTTAAGGACGGCCATCGTCGCCCTGATCCTGCTTCTCTATGAGCCTGCTGCCACCCTAATACTCCCCTTCTCCCCTTCAGATCGGGGCTAGCAATGGCGATCTCTGTGCTATCTTCTAGATCGGCTAGCCAGAGCTGGGGATGATAGGGTGGTCTAAAGTGCAGTAATGGGTAAGTGTGTATGGTCTTAGGATGGATAGTTTGAAATTGAGCGAAGAGAGAATACGTGAGACTATGATTAATTTGAGTATTACGTTATTTTAAACTTAAAATAGATTAATATAATTTTTTAAAGTAGCTTTTATAAATAAAATTTTTGTAAAAACACACCGTTTAGCTATTCAGAAAACGTGCTCATGGAAAACGAGAACCTTTTTCTCCCCCAACCAGCATTTCCGAACTATCCCTTAGATTGTGTTCGGAACACCTTATAGTTGTTGCTTTTACGCTTGTTTTCTATGAGCACGTTTTCTAAACTGCTAAACGGTGTGTTTTTTATAAAAATTTTCTATATAAAAGTATCTTAAAAAATCAAATAGATCCATTTTTTAAGTTTTTAATAGTTAATACTTAATTAATCACATACTAATAAACGTTTCTCATTTTACGTGCCACACAATCCATACCGAACGGTAGCCTAAAGTGAAAATATTGTGATAGCTAGTCCAACTACAACTATGGTAATAATAGGTGGTCCAAGTATAATTTACTTGATTTTTATATGATATTTCTTTATAAAAAATATAGACACTATTATTTATTTTAAAATTAAACCTACATAAAATATTATTACCAATATTTTGATATGTGTTGCAGTTAGTTTTTTCAGAAATAAAAAAATATATTTCAGGAAAATAAAAAGCTCTAGGGCATAATGGAATTTTTTTATTTTTATATTTATATTAATAAAAAATTTACAAAACTACATTTTCATTTCAAAATTTACAAAATATACTCCCCGCCGCCCTTTGTGCGATATCTCTGAATCGCCCTCCAGAGGGCGATATGATGACGTGGCTGACGGCCGTAGCCATTTTGCAGGCGGCTCCCGCGCACCAGAACCGCCCTCTGAGAAGGCGGCAAGGGGGCCGCCTGTAAAAATCCAGGCTGGGGGGCCGGCCCTTTTACAGGCGGCCCCTTGCCGCCCTCTGAGAGGGCGGTTTATTGGTGGCCGGGGCCGCCTGCAAAATGGCCACCCCGAGCCGGCTATTTTTGCAGGCGGCCCCTTGCCGCCTCTGAAGAGGGCGGTTTTATTGGTGCCGGGGGCCGCCTGCAAAATAGCCGCTCGGGCTATTTCGCAGGCGGCCCAGGCGGCCACCAATAAACCGCCCTCTCAGAGGTCGGCGCAAGGGGGCCGCCTGCAAAATCTGTCGGACGGTCGGACAGGCTACTTTGCGGCGGCCCAGAGTACTGTCCGACCGTCCGCACCCTATCCGGACGGTCCGGACAGGCTACTTTGTGGTGGCCCAGAAGTACTGTCCGGACCGTCCGCCACCCTAACGGACGGTCCGGACCGGCTAACTTTGCGGCGGCCAGAGTACTGTCCGGACCGTCCGTACCCTATACGGTCGGACGGGTCTACTTTTGCCGAATATAGAAAACGGCCCAGAGTACTTGCTCCGAAATAATAAAAAGACCGAAAAAAAAAAAACACCTATACGGACGGTCCGACTGTACAAATTGTTGTCAAAAAAAAAAAAAAACAAAAGAAAAATAAAAATATAGTCCAGAAAAAACCATGACACCATATAAAATACGCAAAAAAAAAAAACAAAAAAAAAAAAGAAAAAAAAAAAAAAAAAAAAAAAAAAAAAAAAAAAAAAAAAAAAAAAAAAAACAAAAAACAAAACAAAAGAAAGATCCGCACTGTAACAAATAGGCGAATTGTTTACATAAAAAAAGCGTACAAACTATAGAAAATCTGGACCATCCTCATAAGTAAACACGAACGGATCTGGAAAAATAGGAAAAAAAAAAAAAAATAAAAACAAAAAACAAAAAAGTATCTTGGCGGCAAAAAAAAAAAAAAAAGAAAGAAGAAAAAAAGTACGCTGCACACAGTAGAAAATACATCTAAAAAATAACTACTTGAAAATTATAGATTTAAAAATCCCTAAAAAAAAAATAAATAAAAGAGAAAAAAAAAATAATACCGATAATAAACAGAAAACGTTTGATGTGTCGTTTGAAAAGTAAACTAAAGAAACTTTGTATGGATAAAAAAAAAATTTCATATAATTCTATAAAATAGAAAAACAATAAAAAAGATAACAACAAAGTGTTAAATACGAGTTGTCAAAAAAAAAAAAAAAAAAAAAAAAAAAAAAAAACGCTCAGAAAAAAATACAGAAAAAAAAAAAAAAAAAAAAAAAAATAATAACTAATTCGAGACCGTAAAATGAACAAACTGAAAAATTATGATAGAAAATGATCAGTTTCGTCATAAACATAGAAAAAAAACAAACAAAAAAATCGGTAAACGACGACGAAACAAAACGTAAATAACAAGTAAAAGGTTTTTCTTCCAGAAAAAACAAAAAAAAAAAAAAAAAAACAACAAAAAAAAAAAAAAAAAACTCCTACACATCAAAAAATAGAATTAAAAAAACATGATATACAACAGATAAACTATCACTGATGCAACGTACTACGGGCCCGGACCGTAACCTCTAGCCCTCTTTGTCTTCTTACCCTGCGCTCGCACCTGCCCCTGGGAGTACGTCAGCCGGTCTGGTGGTACGGCACGGCCAGCGCGGGTTGTCTGCACGGGTGTGGCAGCTGGTTGTCAGCACACACTCCTGCACAACTTTTTTACGGAAGATTTCGGCTAAAAACCGCCCTCTGAGAGGGCGGCAAGGGGCCTACTGTTTAAAAATCCGGCCGGGGGCCGGCCATTTAACAGGCGGCCCCCTTGCCGCCCTCTGGGAGGGTGGTTTTTAGCCGAAAACCACTCTCTGAGAGAGCGGCAAGGGGGCCGCCTGTAAAATGGCCCGCCCCGACCGGATTTTTTACAGGCGGCCCCCTTGAGCCGCCTCTCAGAGGGCTTTTTGTTGGCCGGGGGGGCGCCTGCAAAATGACTGACGGCCGTGGCCGCCGGCCAACGGCCGTCAGCCAGTCATCATATCGCCCTCTGGGAGGGCGATTTCAGAGATATCGCCTCCCAAAGGGGGGCGGGAGTATATTTTTGTAAATTTTTGAAATGAAAATGTAGTTTTGTAAATTTTTTATTAAATAAATATAAAAATAAAAAAAATTCGGCATTAATGGACCGGCTGGACAATGTGCGATTTGGACCGGCCCATCTTGTCCAAACAAACAATGAACGAGCCAAAGCCCACTAGGAAACCTTCCATTCCATTGACACGTCTTCATTTTGTTTTCTGCAGTAGCATGCCAATTTGGTTTGCAATTCTTGGGAATCAACTAATGAACGAATGAATCATCAATCACCACCTCGAGTCACCTAGAAGAGAAAAATTTGACATTTCACGCTCTCAGGCCAGACAAGCAACAAACAATATTTAAAAAACCGGATTTAATTAAACCAATAGATTTTGGCGATGCAACAACCACTTGTCCAAAATCCAAGATGCGAACAATACACAGCAGACGAAATAGAACCAAGAAAAGGCACCATAATGCATACAAGTGGCACATAGAAAAACAAAAATTACAAAAATAAAAGAGGGTACCTTTCGCTCGCCAACGCCGACCAGAAGTTGGAGGGAGAAGAGACAGAAAGACGGAGAGAGAGAGAGAGAGAGAGAGAGAGGGGAGGCCACCTCACCTATCGGCAGTGTAACCTGAGAGTGGCACACCAGCATGGCTTGCCGCCGCCTCGCCGGCCACCGCGTGCGTCGCGCGCCGTCGCTCGTCGGTAACTACACCCCTGCGCGGCGGCGGCGTCTCGCGTGCCGCAGCCGGGGTTCCTCCGCCTCCGCGACGCCTCCCGATCCGTCGCCCTGGCCGCCGCTGCCCCGAGGTGAGCGATCTATAGGCAATACTGGCCCTCTCGCGTGGGCGGTTTCTGCGTGCTGTGGTTGATTTGCGTCGGCGATGGGAGAGAGTTGTGACGGAATGTGCGGCGGGATTGGAGTATCCCCTTGGGCTGATGGTTTCGCGTTCGCGAGTTGGTTTGATTACTTACTCATGGATTAGCTATGGATAAGAAATTACGGGTGTAATAGTCTTAACAGTTCGCCCTGGCACTTTTGTCTGCGGGGTGTTCATGCTATATGCACGGATTCCACTATTTAGTTTTGGCTAAACGTTATACATGTTAGGTGGTTAGCTGTCAAGATGATTATCCTAAATTCTAATACCTTGAGAAGCAATTGTTTTTCTTGTTACTTAAGTGCAGTTTCACCCTTGGTATTGAAATATCCATGTGCTTCCATGCTGATCAAATTTATTAGTCTCAGATTCACAAAACTCCATGTTTAGGTGGAGATATATGAGGAAAGGTGAACTTGAAAGTTGGAGAAGGTCTATCTCATTTGGTTGAAGTACTATTAGGAGTTGGAATATGAATGGAATGAACAAGAAAAAAACAACTTTCAAGCATCAAATCCTTAGTTCACTCGAAAGAAACTTTACATAGAGAATTTGTGCAACAGTGTGCAAGTTTGTTTCAGAGTCATATAAACACAAGGTAGAACTCTACCTACACTTTAGTTCTCATTTCTCACAAGTCGTAAATAAACATGAGAGGACCAATTCGCTGCACGATGGGCTTTCAATTACTAACTCCTGAAGGCCTATTATTACATTTGTTGGATTCTGTGGGCTACACTGGAATTGTGGCATAAAACTATATTTTCTATTTGATGTGTCCATCTGCAAACACTAATGATCATTTTACAAGACATCTGTGTGCTTTTAATTAGGAGTCATCTAAGGATTTTTGTTGAATTTTGATGCATCACTAAAGGGTCAGGGATCAGTACTTAGTAGTCAACTGTCCAGTCCCTAATTTTTCCTCTGTTACTTTTGTTCGTTATATGCCACTCCAATCTGAGTGGTTGAGTGCTTACTTCAAAACTTATAACATGATTCTATTTCTAATATTGTTACTTAATTATTCGGTCATATGCAGTACATCAGTGTCCTGACCTAAGCTGATTCTCTCTTCTAAATCATTTTCTCAATGCCATCTCTCTAGGATTTCTTGCCAAATCTATCAACCAGTAATTCTTGGGAGCTCTTCGACGGTATTGTACACATGGAGTTTTCATTCATATGGCCACCATTTCACGGAACATATGGAAACACATATTTCACAGCGACACGTCCTTCAGCCTTGTGGTTTCACTTAATAAAAATCATGTTCTTAGGATAAGAGTTGTCTTCCTGAACAGTGAAATCTGGACCAACAACCCTGCCTGCAAATTAAGTCTACAGTGCAATTTTTCATCTGAGGACATGCAACTAGTCAGTTCAGTTGTAGACATGGTCTGTGGGAAGAGTTGCTTCACATTTCAATATCTGGCTATCTGCATGAGAAACTTATAATATTTTCATTTAGTCTGATTATTAAATTTTTGCTTTGAAATTACAATTTTTTTTGCTTCATATATGCTATTTTTATTTGCTTGCTACCATTCTAAATATTTTAAACCTATTCATGGTACTGCTAATGATATTTTTTACCGTATACTTTTTCTCCCCCCAAAAATATTGCAGACATCTGATGATGCAGTCCCGCAGCCCGTTGTTCTGATAGATCAAGACTCGGACCGTGATGCAACCATAGTGCAGCTGAGTTTTGGAGACCGGCTGGGGGCACTACTTGACACGGTATAAATTTGCCTACGCTAGGGGTGCTCTGTTTGATCTGATCTTGCTTACCATATATTTTTTAAATAGTACTTTATGTTGCATCTGTAAATTATTTTGTCCTGGTATTCGCTGTTTGCAGATGAAGGCACTCAAGGACCTGGCCTTGATGTGACGAAAGAAGTGTGGCAACTGAATCAGCTGTCACACAACAAAAGTTCCACATCATGCGATCGTGGGTGCACGCCACTTTCTGTGTGCTGCATTTTGTCATACTGTTTAATTTATACCTTGAGAAGTAGATGTTATTCATATTATGATGCATTATTTATTGTTGTTGCCACACTTTGATCAATTGCACAATGTCAGCATAGTATCAGCGTCATTTGTATTCTGCTGCCCTGTGATTTTTCATTGAACTGATGTTTTTATTAAAGTATCTTGCTAATAGTTTCCACTTGCACTAAACAAATACAAAACACACCATAATTTTTAGAAGATAAAAGAAGAACATTTAAAAAAAACAAATCTAGCATAAGCCATAGCAACATCTGCTACTTATATTGTTTTGGCGATTTGGATAACTTTCATGTCTAATATGTTGCTCCTCTTCTGTCTGTATCTAGGGGCGCAAGGTTGAGGACCCTGACATGTTAGAAAAGATACGGTTACACAATTATTAACAACTTCTGCAGTATCTCTGTATGTTCAAATGTCACATCCTTTTACTTGTGTTTGGAACTTCTACTGTCTAGTAATTGGATCCATTCTTTTTTTCTTGAATCAAAGTATCAAAACAAACTATTTATCTTGTGAATATGCATGTAGGAATCAAGTGAGAATTTTATGGGTGAATTTTTGGAATAAAACCCCCTGAGAAGAGGTGAGTTCACTGATGTTCTCATTCTGCTTGTTCAGCACTATGCTACTTCTCAGTTTTAAAGTTATGTGTTTTTCCTCAGTTTTACACAGTTTGGTTCCTGAGGTGTTTTGTTATGCTATTAATTTTGTAGTCGATTAACTTTAGCTTGGATGTGATTTATTTGTTCTTTAAACCCTCAGGTTGATGTTGATGTTGTAACACATGTAATTGTTGAAGATGATGGACCTAAAAGAAGGTTTGATCCTGCTAGGCCATAATGGTTTTATACAATTTATTTAGCGTGATTTCAGTAGTCTCATGGCTTAGGATTGGGATGTGACATGTGCACAGATTGGATAATCAGACACTTATGGCGCATTACAAGTGCACAGCTAGATAGTTACCTTTTAAATAGGCACACAAAGACTCCTGATTCATATTATCATTACTAATTTCTCCACGAAACAAGGACCTGACAGGCTGATAACACACCTTACGAATGCAATCGGTAGAAGTAACGTGAGAAACACAACTTGACATATGTATGGATGTCCATGCCTATCCTAGCAATCCAAAGTCCATCAGGATTTGTGCAAAGCAATTGAATCTATTATAAAATGTTGGTTTGAAATTTGTAAGTTTGGATCAATCTTGAGGCTCACGTGATGGATAACTTGTCCGGTAAACATCCATGTTATCCATTCTCAAAGAAACTCAGTAGAAAATCTCCCCCATGTATTTGTGTACATGCGTGTGACCGTTCTTTTATATGTTTATTAAGATTTTTTTGGAAGGACTGAATTTTGCATGTGTAATGTAGCACAGCGACCCTGATCTTCCCTAGTTTTATACAGGTAGAATTTTTTCATGATAATTTGAGTCGCTAAATGATTGAATTTCTATGCACGTAATTTAATAGTGGTTCATGCTTGATACATGTCTACATATTGTAATGCATATATTGTTTCCCAATAATCACATCTGATAGAACGTGAGGCTTGCTTCTCTGTTTGCTCCATATGATGTTCATCATCCGTTTTCCTCATTGATGTTAGTTGAACATGTGCACAGCATGCTGTACATAGAGACAGCTGATCGGCCTGGCCTACTTCTGGAAATAATCAAGATCATCACTGATGTAAACGTTGATGTGGAATCAGCTGAGATTGATACTGAAGTATGCTATGCTTCGATTTCTTTGTTATGAAATGCCCTTTCTGTCAACTCCCTCAGTTCATATGTGATGTCTTATTCAGGGCTTGGTTGCAAAGGACAAGTTCCATGTGAGTTACAGAGGTGCTAAATTGAACAGCCATTATCTCAGGTATTGCAATGCCGTGATCACTACTTTCTGTTAGAACCTTTGGTCATCACTGCAAAATTGTACTAATGTATCTCTTAACGTGCCATCGTATAGGTGCTCGTGAATTGCTTGCGTTATTACCTCCGGAGGCCGGGAGACAGATGAAGACAGCTACTGATTCTTTGAACACTCGGGCTTGAGTTCCTTTCTGCAAAGCCCCTTCTGCTCAAGTTTCAGTTGTAGCCAACAAAAGAATATGGCACATTTGTCCCCAAAATGCATCCATATACTATTATGCTATACATAGAATGCATTTAAAATTGGGCCAGACCTGGGAGATTCAGCTCAATATGGCCCGTTACCACCATTGATTCCCTGCTACCGTAGAGGAATCGCATTGGAAATGGATGTGGCACTGTAAGTTTATATACTAATTCGGTTGCGTTTCAAATCACAAGGATGCACTGTTTTGTGTCTGTGATCTTGGTCTTGTTCCATCAGATTGCGATTGAGAGCAGGAAACTGGCTGTGATTCATGAATTTGATCGGTGCATTAGCGTGTTATCACCTTCCAACTTCCAATATCACATCGACGCTTGCTATTTATGTGAAGTCGCAGAAATGCCTCTCTAGCATTTTTGCGGATAATTATTTTTCCTTATACAAATACACTTGTAGTTCACTATACTTTGAATCCTGGTTACATATAGATTTCATTTGAGAGTAGTCATACGTGTGTAGCGTGCCCGAGTATTATTGTAGGTTCAAGTATCTAAGCTACTTTCAAACAATAAACACTACTTGAGCTTACAAAACACCCACTAGTACACTATCCTATCCGTTCGTCTACCAACGCTAATAACTTGTAAGTCGCTTGAAAGAAACCATGATTACGTAGATTTGGTTAACTATAGATAAAGATTTAGTAATAAGTGTTATATCTGTCTTTGAGATAAGATGGTATTTTAATTAGTTTAGCCTGTTTTTCAATTTTAAAAAATATTCAATTGGTTCCGTGTTCATTTAACTTCGGTTCGTAAATTTAAAACCAGTCCCCAACTCTTTGAATTATTTCAAACCTCAGTTTTATCCAAATCCGAGAAATCTGTATATGACCTAAATTTCAAACATAACGGTTTTACTATTGCGATTTCTAAAACCTTCCACCAATCTTTTTTAACTTTTAAGCACTCAAGCACAAGGTGAGTGAGAGGTCTATCTCACATATTCGTCGATCCGGTGCCATAGCATAAGCATTTTCCTAGCTAAGAAAAAGACCGAAAAGCTAACGTGCGTAGCATTGCGACATTTCCAGAAAGGCCCCTACAGAAGTGAATTATGACAACCGCATTCTCGTTAAGTCGTGTAACTACTTGCGTGCGTAGAGGACAAGGCCACGCGACCATCTTACGAACCGCATCGAAGTCCTCCTCCTCCCCGCCGCCGGCGCGCGCGCCGGCCTCCGCAGCCATTCATGGCGAGGCGTCGCCGGGGAGGACTTCAACATTAAACCCATGCTCTTTCTCCATGCCATCTCCTGCAAATCCCAAGCTCCTGCCGCGTCCACGTGCAGCAGCCGCCGCCATCTCCTCCGGCCTCCGCTTCGCCGCCTCCTCCTCGTCGCCGGCGCTGATTCCCCGCCGCGTCCAGAGGAGAACCCGTTCGCGTCTCTGCTCGCGTCTGATCCCCCTCCTTCTGAGCGCTCCGCCAGGTGCTCGCCACTGGGGACGTCCACGCCGCGCTCCGCGGGCCTCCCGGGCCTCGCGCGCCAGCTGTTCGTTGGCGGAGGCCACCCCACCGGCTTCGCCCACGCTGCGCTCCGCGTACGCCGCCGTCCTCGTCCCGCTCGCAGAGGCCAAGCACCTCCACGCCGCCTACCCCGTCTCCGTCCGCGCCATCCACCTCGACCTTCTCCTCCCCCTCCTGTCCCTCCTCCTCTCCTTTCCCGCCACGCCTCTCTCCACCACCTCCTTCAACCCTCCTCTACGCTTGTCCCTAAGTTCTCGACCGAATGCCGAGCTCACGACCCTGCACCCACCACCTGTTCGACGCTATGCCTTGCCGCTTTCCGCGAAATGGCGGGCCATGGCGTGCCCCCTTTCATCAAGGACTGCAACCGAGTGCTCCGTGCGCTGCATGATGAGGCCAGGTGGGACGATATGCGTGCGGTGTATGCAGAGATGCTCCAGCTCGGATTGAGCCAAGCATTGTCACATACAATACGTTGCTGGATTCTTTCTTCAAGGAGGGGAGGATTGATCAGGCTGCCAAGTTGCTCAGAGAGATGGAGGCCCGGGCTGGTGGATGCTTGCCGAGTGATGTCACATACAATGTGGTGATTAGTGGGTTGGCCAGGAAAGGTGAGCTTGAGAAGGCGGCTCAGCTGGTTGATAGAATGCGGCTGTCCGAGAAAGCATCAGCTTTCACATTTAAATCCACTTATTACCAGGCTTTGCAAGGGGTTTCTGTTGCAGAAGGCTGAAGCATTGCAGTTGGAGATGGGAGAGATGAGGCATTGTACCCACGGTGGTGACGTACAACACAGTTATTCATGGAATGTTTAAAAGTGGTAATGTGGAGGTGGCTCAGATGAAGTTTGTGGAAATGAGGGCAATGGGATTGCGTCCAGATTTGATTACATACAATTCTTTAATAAATGGGTATTGTAAGGCAGGGAATTTGAAGGAGGCACTTTGGTTGCTTGGTGATTTGAGGCGTGCAGGGTTAGTCCCAACAGTTTTGACATATAACATTCTTTTAGATGGTTATTGTAGATTAGGTGATCTAGATGAAGCTAGGAGATTCAAGCAGGAAATGGTAGAGCAGGGCTGTCAGCCTAATGTTTCTACGTACACGATTCTCATGAATGGGTCTCGTAAGGTGAGGAATCTTGCGATGGTAAGAGAGTTATTTGATGAAATGTTGATCAAAGGTTTGCAGCCAGACAGCTTCGCCTATAATACAAGGATTTCTGCAGAGCTGATTCTAGGTGCTACTTCTGAGGCATTTCAACTGACAGAGATGATGATTTCGAGAGGAATTTCTTCTGATACAGTCACATACAAATTCTCTTGACAGATTGTGCAAATCTGGTAACCTGAAAGATGCCTATGTATTGTGGATGAAGATGGTCAGTGACGGTTTACAGCCTGACTGTGTCACATACACTTGCTTGATTCATGCACATTGCGAGAGGGGGCGTTTGAGAGAAGCAAGGGATATTTTTTATGGAATGCTTGTAAGTGGGTTGCCACCCTCGGCTGTGACCTATACTGTTTTTATTCATGCATACTGTAGAAGAGGAAATCTTTACTCAGCATATGGTTGGTTTCAAAAGATGCTGGAGGAAGGAGTGCGACCTAATGAAGTAACATATAATGTGCTCATACATGCGCTTTGCAGGATGGGGAGAACTAGCTTAGCTTATCAGCATTTCCATGAGATGCTGGAAAGGGGATTGGTGCCAAACAAATACACATACACTTTGCTGATAGATGGGAACTGTAAAGAAGGTAACTGGACAGAGGCTATAAGACTGTATTTTGAAATGCATCAGAATGGTATTCATCCAGATCATTGCACACATAATGCCTTGTTTAAGGGATTTGATGAAGGCCAGTCAAAACATGCAATTCAGTACTTGGAGAGTGTTGTTTTGGGCGCATAGATAGGTCTTTGAGAAAGATGGACCATGTGGACTTGTTTGGTGGAAATCTCTGTAAGGACATCCCATATATGCACATTTCTTTACAACAATTGTTCATTATTTTGCTGTGCTCAGTCATCATATTTTTGTTTTTGTCTTCAATCAGAGCGAGGAAGATGGAGCTTGGGGAACATTCTCTGAGTAAAGAAGTTGGGTGTTTTCCAGATAGATAGTTGATACAAACATTTGCTTCTATGTTGCCTAATTTTGTCAAAAGTTTTCCTTAGTCACATGTTCATCTTCAATGGGAGATACAGTTGTTCTCCGATCGTTTCTTCTTTTTTCTCGTTTTGATGAGGTGTAATAGAAATCTCTTGACCATGTGTCCCATATACCTACTATCTCAAAAGAATAAGTTGAATGGTAGCGAACATTTTGGGACTTGAGATTTCGACAATTAATATAGGATTCTTGGGTAAAAGCCTAATAATTATTTTGAATGAATAATCCTTGTAACACTGACAATTGTTTCCATAGGCATCTGGCACATGCATTGGCCCGTCAGATATGTAACAGCGCTCCCATTGTTTGGATAATTTTATTGATTTTTAATGTTAACTATCTTGGAGGGAAATTCTTTCTTGATCTGAATACTGACATGAGCAACGACAGATGGTCTGCTTATGAGACTAGTGCAAGAAAGGCCCTTCAATTTGCTGACACATACAAGTGTTTTATTATTTCACTTTAATCGGTGATCGTCAAATCATTTCACAGCTTGCTAGAGGTTGGTTTGTGTAGTACAATATCAGCAGTACGTTTTCATTCACTAAGTGGTCAGACTCCATCCAATTATTTCTGCTTGAAGTTTCCAAGAAGTCATAATGGGGTAATGTGTCCTAACTAGGGTAAGCGGAACGTTAATCCCCTGTACTTGAAACCCTGATATCTAAAGCTTCTGGTCATGTATTTTTTCTCCTCTTCTGTTTATTCTGAAGTGCTACCGATAAATATTTTGTTTTGCTCTCAGGAATTTCTCATTTGATTACCTGGATCTGATCAGATCCATCCACAACTACATGTATACAACCATGATCAAGCCATACATCTCTGAATTCTAGTCCCTATTGCATTTTTAATCAATTCTTGTAGGTCAGGTACTCTGGTACCATACATCAATTAATACTTAATATATGTTTATTGATGTGATTATTATAGTAGTACTTCATAGTATATTCTGGTCCACTCTGTCGATTAGTGCAACTGCCTTTTTTTTCTTTGATTTGGTTTCTCTCTTTTTCAGAAATGCACTCTGAATGTCATAGTTAAATATTATTCGTTCTGCATATGCTTATAACTTGCTATCTAAAGAATACGACTAAATGTTACATTTGTAGATTTTATTGTCTATGAGGTTTTCATTATTTGATTGATTTGTTAGATTAAACTGGGTGGTCTTTTTATGATAGTTACATTTTTGTTGTGTAGAAGTGTATTATACTATCATCTTTCACTATTTTCTTGGGTTGATTTAAGTCGTATAGCTCATGAGTTGTCTGGTAGTCTTGTGCAATGGTATTGAAAACCTTGTCAGTGCACTTATGGACTAATTCTGTTAGGTGTATCAAGAATGACAGGAATGCCCAGGCTGTCACAAAATTTGGAATATATGGGTACAAACTTGATTTTACCAGCCGGAAAAAAAAAATCTTAACAGGTATATTTGTTCAGTCACCCAAACTCTTACTCTGCTCAACAAACGAGTGGTTTCCATGAGTTTTATTCTATTAGTACCATTCAGGTATTATTTTATAGGATTGTATTGCATTTGATTGTTATTTTTTAAAATATTCATTGACCTGCTTAAATTTATCTTAGCATTATTTTTTTACCTGCCTTCTCTACTTGAAAGCTGAAGCAGGCATTGTGACAACTTATAAACAGTAGTAGCTAAAGACAAGCACCAAGGCTTCATGTTGTCAATTGTCATTACTTAATGCATTGTTAATAGCTTAATGTGGCAGTATGGTCTGTAATCTATTGGTGATGGGACCAAATTTGATGTTGTGGGAAACAAACTTGGAAAAAGGCTACATAGCAATATAGTACTATCTGCAGTGAGAGCCACAGGCTCACAGCAGAGTTATTCTCCAACCAAGAGTGCCCTGAGGATTTTGTCAGTCCATCCATCTGCCAGCATGAACATGTGTCCTCCTTCTGGCACTTCATGATAATGGATCCAAGGAAGCTTCTTTGCAATGTACCGTTGCAGCTCAACCAGCACCAACCTATCTTCATAACCTTGCCAGATGTGTACAGAACCCTCATTTTGAGGAAAAGGATTGGTAATATTCATTGGATCAAATTCCCAATTTCCAAAAGCAACAAGTAAATCACGATGGATTGACTCATAAATGCCTTGCTGCCTTGATTTATTCTGAAAAATGATGAGAAATCAATGATATGTCAACATCCTGAACAAGTAGCATTTATGGTTTGTGACATTTTTCTTTAGATCAGTTAATATAAATATTCATTTTGAAAGCTTTTTTCTTACTATTTTATTTTTTATGTAAAGTTAATATCTCCCGACTGCATTAGTATAAATCAAGCAAGTTTTCAAGGATTTGACCGATGCATTTGTTTGTCTGCAGTTCTACTGTTCTATTAAGTAGCATTTCATGTGGTTGAAATAATCTCTTATATACCTCAATGACAGGCATCGCCATCATCTTCTGAAGGACCTCCATATCATGCTTGCTAAATATTTCAGGATGCTGCATCGCTGCTGCAGAAGATGGGAGCCACTTCTGGGTCATCCATAGGTAGAGCAAGGAAGGTATGTTGTGTGCAATCCAGAGTGTCCTCTGCTCTGGCACGATGAGCCTCTTGAAGGCTTGTCTGGATAGCTCAGCCGGGAAAGAAGGCCACCAGTAGTTGATAATTGGCACAACTAATGCAGCTCCTGCAAGCCTGTGCACACAGTGATTGTATCTTTACATTTCTGGAGAGTGAAGGGTTACCATTACCATTAGTATTGCAGTTTCTGTCTTTACCTGTTTGGTATGTACTGAAGGCATCCCCAAATTGAGTATCCTCCCATCGACACTCCCAACACATAGAATTTCTGTCCAAGCTCGAGCTGGTCAGTGAGTTCTTCAATATCCATTGCCTCGCTCTTCACATCCTCTTGGGATTTGGATCTTTCCCCATACCCTGCTCTGTCGAAAGCAAGAAGGTAAATTCCTAGTTCGTCCACGAGTTCCTGAATTTTGATAGACAAAGAAATGCGTTAAGAAAAGTATGAACAAAAGAAAAATCAATGTTGCACTTCTATGTAGGTTTGATCCGTATAAAAAGAGGATTTTCCAATCTAACTGTATTTGCTGTTTGCCTTTACCTTAGAAACAGGCAAGGGGAAGTCCTTGGTTGCATCAAATGCATGCACAGTGATGATCTTGTACTTGGCCTTGTCTTTCTGAGCCCCATCCTCTCGGTAAGCAAGGTACCTTCCATCTCTGAGCTTGATCCTGGGAGATGTCACAGGAGGTCCACCCGGTGAGCCCCACAGTTTTGGAGGCGTTGGCTGGAGAATTGCTTGGAAGGCCAATCCAAGCAGCACAACCAGCAGAACGATGAGTATCCTTGGAACCATGCCCTTCTCCCAGATCCAGTGCTTGCTTTCAGGTGATGGAGCCAATTGTGAAGAAGCTACTAATCTTCCAGCGTTCTAGCGCCTGTGGCTGTGCAGAACCTGCAATGTTGGCTGATCTTTACTCCATTGGTAGTGTGTTCCCATCATTGCATGGACCCGTTGCTGTCACTTTCTTTCCTTCTATAATTATTTGAGATGCTTTGCTTGAGCCTGTGATATCCAGCTGTAAGCAACATAAACTGTTGACCTCCACATGGTCTACCTTGAGTCGAATCCCTGTTTCTATTCTGCAGATGTAACTTGTTGCTTTGGACGTCCTCATTGTTGATGGAAATTCAGGATCACCCACTTTGGAGATGGATATGACTATATGAAGCTGTGATGAAATTCTGGTGGGTGAGGAGAGGGACTGTTGCCATAGCCACGCAACCACCTTTGCTTCCAGGTTCTCTACCTAATTTTATTCCTTGCCATAATGTTGTCCATGTGCACAAAATTTTACACCTGGCGTTTTTTTTCCCTTTTTTTCATGTAAAATCCTTATCAGTTTGTGTGAGCACTAATTCTACTGTCCTATACACTTTGATGTGTAAGGGGATTGGCGCCAAGCAAATACATATGCACTTTGCTGATAGATGGGAACTGTAAAGAAGGTAACTGGGCAGAGGCTATAAGGCTGTCTTCTGAAATGCATCAGAATAGTATTCATCCAGATCATTGCACACATAATGCCTTGTTTAAGGGATTTGATGAAGACCAGTAAAAACATGCAATTCAGTACTTGGAGAATGTTGTTTTGGGCGCATAGATAGGTCTTTGAGAAAGATGGACCATGTGTACTTATTGGTGGAAATCCCTGTAAGAACATCCCATGTATGCATATTTATCTACAACAATTGTTCATTATTGAGCTGTGCTCAGTCAGCATATTTTTGTTTGTCTTCAATCAGGCAAGGAAGATGGAAGTTGGGACACATTCTCTGAGTAAAGAAGTTGGGTGCTTTCCAGATAGATAGTTGATAGAGACATTTCCTTCTATGTTGCCTAGTTTTTGTCAAAATTTTTCCTTAGTCACATGTTCATGGAGATACAGTTGGTCGCCATTGATCTTCTCTTTTGATGAAGTGTAATAGGAATCTCTTGACCATGTTGAATGGTAGGGAACATTTGGGACTGAGATTTGCACAATAGTATATAGGGTAGAAATTGGTTAAAGCCAACAATGATTCTTTGAAATGCTTAATGTTTGTATAACGTACAATTTTGCATAGGCATCTGGCACATGCATGATGCATTGGCCTGTCAGATATGTAACAATGCTCCCATTGTTTGGATCATTTTATTGATTTTTAAAGTTAACCGTCTTGGGGGGATTCTGTCTAGACTAATAGGTATGCTTACAAGACTATCCTACAGAAGAAAGGCCCTTCAGTTTGCTGACACACACGTGTGTTTATTGTTTTACTTATCTGTGTTCTGTAATCATTGCTCAGCTTGCTTGAGGTTGGATGAAGTGTAGCACAAACCAGCAGTATGTCTTTCATTGACTGAGTCGTCACATTACATATCTAATTGTTGCTCCTTGAAACATCCTCAGAAGTCATAATGTTACTTGCATTGCATCCATAAACATAGGGTCAGCCATTTTGATTGGGAAGTTAATACTTGAAACCCTGATATAGTGATATCTGAATCGTCTTGTCATGTGCCTTCCTTCTGTTCTCATTTGATAATGTCATAATGCTGATATGATCAAATTCATCCATCACACATTTATATACAACATGATCTTCCCTTGCCCATCAGAATTCTACTTATCGTTGTGTAACTGTTAATTTGGTTGAGCTACAGGTGACGAAATATCGAAGAAGCTGGCGCTAGGTGCGTCCGTACACAGTACGGTTAAAAAATAATTTAAAATAATAATATTGAAAAATTGAGTAAACTTTATACTAATAATTTAAAACTTTTGTCTCTAATTTTGAAACTTTCAATTCAATTTTCAAAACTTTCAACTCAAATTTAAAAATATCAACTGAGAATTTAAAAAATCTACTTAAATTTTGAAATTTTCAACCCAAAATTTGAAACTTTTAATTAGATTTTTGAAACTTTCAACTAAAATCTAAAACTTGTAACTCTGCTTATTTATGTATTATTTTTATAATTAAGAATCATTAAGCACTAATAGTGGTGATTAGTGTTTAATTAGGGTATGGCTGCCGCGCGCGAGCTAGCCCCACCCGATGAAATATATATACTAGTACTAGTCAGTGTTCACCAAACCTCCGGTTAAACCGCTGGGATACGGTTAGGGTAACCGGTGGTTTGTTTTAAGCAAATTTCAACCAAATTCAAATTTAAAAAAATCCAAAAAAATTCTAGTAGGCAGTACTTAAATTATGAATCACTATGGTGAAGAAAGTTTGTAAAAATAATGAAGTTTACTTCATATTTTGGAGTTCCATCGAAATTAAAAAAAAAGATATGGGTTGGGATATAATTTCTACTTTATTTAAGTGTAAAAACGATAGCAAGGATTATGTAAAAAATTATGCAATATTACATTGTTTTTCAAGAGATATCCACACTTTTTTTTTCTAAATTTCCAAAAAATTTTTTAGAATTTTTATTATATTTTATAATTTTTTCTTTTCAGCTCCAACGTACCGCGGCTTACCATGCAACCACGACAACTGCGGCCTTACCGTCAGATTTAAAATTTTAAAATTCAAATTTTTGAAGATAAAATTCGTGCGGTTTTGAGTAGTTAACCCTGGTACTAATTTAGTTTTAAGGATTGTCAGTAATTGCGTTGTATTGACATATTAACCAGATGCTTTACAAACATATGCCCTCTCGCTGTGACTGGCTGCAGGTTTTTCCTTGACTTTTGCTTGTCTCAACAAGCCCGAAACGTGTTGTTTTTGCTAACTGACCCACGCATATTGCTTGGGCCACGGAAGAGAGAGATGGACATAGGCTTTCTTGGGCTTTTTTTCCTGCAAGGCTCATGTCGCTGTCTTCTCGAGCAAGCAAGAAGAGGAGGCTGGTTGCTTTAGTAGTTGAGCTCGCTCGCTCGGCTATAAAGGACTGACAACAGGGCTGAATCTCGTGGACCCAAGTCGGAGTGCCATTTCGAAACACACATAGACAAGCGGAGAGAGATAGAGAGAGAGGGCCAAGGGGGAGAGAGATTGAGGCCATCTCGAGCCTCGTCGCCGCCGTCGTCAACATCTCCGGCGACACGTCCACGATCCCACCGGCCGAGGTAAACTCGTGCCGCGCGCTCTTCTCTCTCTGCTCCAGTTACTTTGTCGAGTTCGTTCAATTCTCTCTAAAAGAAATCAAAAACCCTATACCTCCCTTCTCGATTTCTCCCGTCTCTTCCACGCGGCAGCCGCCACGAAGCGCCATTCCATGGCGCCGTTTCACCGGCTGATCTGATGCCGTGTTTGTTAGCACTAATCTCAATTTATGTATCCGTATGCTTATATTTTGTTTGCATGAGTAGTAGTATGTGGTGCCCGAAGAAGCTTGTGGCGGTACGTGAGATGCGTGCACAAGTATGGCCGAGGAGTCATGCGATGCGGTCGGATAGAAGGCGTCAATGTCTTACATGTGTTACCATTATGGGAACTAGCCAATTGTTGTAGTGACCATGCGCGTGTGGTGCTCTGACACATGCTGAGTTCAAGCAGGAGCGCGTCGTGCGCCATGACTGGAGTGGCTGGAATGGCTGGGCCATCCGTTTGGTGGCGTGAAAATGCAGCATGCATGTAGTACAGCAGTTGGTTAGTTGAGTCATTAGCATAATGGCCGGACCATTAAGATCTTGGCTAATCACGTTTTAAAGGCATGCAAGAAAGTAGACCATTTCTTACATGAGCTGCACGGTGTGCACAAGGATGGTCTCGTCGTGTGGCCAAGCATGGCTTACGGCTGCTAGTGGCATACATCTTAGCCTGTAATTTGTCTATTTAAGCATGTACTTAGCATCTGGTTTAGGAGAGCAGAAATAAAAGAAAAAACGCTGTTGTTTGTGCAGCACCAAATATCTTGACTCTAGTGTTCTTTGCTTCTCTGGTGTGTGTTTACCAGGAGTGTGTGCGTGCGTATCTAGTTCTTAGATTTTCAACAATTAGTATCAGAGCGAGGTCTTCCATAAAGACGATGCCGCGTGACGATTCTTCCCCGAGCAAAGCCATTATGAGCGGTGGCTTCAGCGACTCGACGATGACGGCTACCGCGTCGACGGGGAGGCTCCCGTTCTCGATGCTGACAAGGACAAATTACGTGGCGTGGGCGATGAGGATGAAGTATCTCTTGCGCACCAATGGCGCGTGGGGTGCTGTTGATCCTGAGAAGGCATCCAAGGCTGTGGATGAGAGCAAGGATCAGCTGGCCTTGATGATCATCTCACAGTCAATCGACGATGAGATGCTGTTGCGAGTTGTTGACAAGGAGACCGCCTCTGATGTGTGGGCGGCGTTGAGCTCCATGCATGTGGGCGAGTCCGTGGATGATTTCGTGGCGAAGTTCACGGCGCTAGTTGGGCGTATTCGTGAACTTGGAGATGCGATGCATGAAAAGTACGTTGTGAAGAAGCTGCGGCGAGCCGTCTCCACCAAGTTCATCAACTTCGCTTCATCGTTGATATTGTTTACCGACATCAACAAAATGGCCATGGAGGAGTCCATTAGATCGTTGAAGGCCCATGAAAAACTACTCAAGGGACGAGAGGTCCAAAGGGAAGAACAACAACCCCTCATGACAAGAGCACGTGACTCGTCCGGAGGCCGTGGTCATGGCCGCTACGGGTGGAAGGACAAGAGTAAGGTAAAATACTACAACTGCCAAGATGGAGATAGGCCTTCTTGGGCTTTTTTTCCTTCAACACCCATGTCGCTGTCTTCTCGAGCAACCAAGAAGAGGAGGTTGGTTGCTTTAGCAGTTGAGCTCGCTCGCTCGGCTATAAAGGAGACGACACAGGGCCGAATCTCGCGGACCCGAGTTGGAGCGCCATTTCGAAACACACACAGACAAGCGGAGAGAGATAGAGAGAGAGGGCCAAGGACGAGAGAGATTGAGGCCGTCTTGAGCCTCGCCACCGCCGCCGTCGTCAACATATCCGGCGACTCGTCCACCGATCCCACCGGCCGAGGTAAACTCGCGCCGCACGCTCTTCTCTCTCTGCAACGGTTACTTTGCCGAGTTCGCTCAATTCTCTCTAAAAAAAAATCCAAAACCCTATACCTCCCTTCTTGATTTCTCCCGTAACTTCCACGCGGCAACCGCCACGAAGCGCCATTCCATGGCGCCATTTCACCGGCTGATCTGATGCCGTGTTTGTTAGCATTAATCTTGATTTATGTATCTGTATGTTTTTATTTTGTTTGCATGAGTAGCAGTATGTGGTGCCTGAAGAAGCTTGTGGCGGTACATGAGATGCGTGCACAAGTATGGCCAAGGAGCCGTGCGATGCGGCCGGATAGAAGGCGTTAATGTCTTGCATGTGTT
Source organism: Oryza meyeriana var. granulata (assembly GCA_003991445.1). Classification (NCBI taxonomy): domain Eukaryota; kingdom Viridiplantae; phylum Streptophyta; class Magnoliopsida; order Poales; family Poaceae; genus Oryza; species Oryza meyeriana. The sequence goes on from RYFJ01001640.1 coordinate 25,904, forward strand.
ACCATTACGGGAACTAGCCAACTGCTGTAGTGACCATGCACGTGTGGTGCTCTGACACGTGCTGAGTTCATGCGGGAGCGCGTCGTGCGTCATGACCGGAGTGGCTGGGATGGCTGGGCTATCCGTTTGGTGGCATGAAAATGTAGCATGCATGTAGTACAACAGCTGGTTTGTTGAGTCATTATCATAATGGCCGGATCATTAAGATCTTAGCTAGTCACGTTTTGAAGGCATGCAGGAAAGTAGACAATTTCTTACATGAGCTGAACGGTGTGCGCAAGGATGGCCTCGTCGTGTGGCCGAGCATGGCTTACGGCTGCTTGTGGCGTATGTCTTAGCCTGTAATTTGTCTATTTAAGCATGTACTTAGCATCTGGTTTAGGAGAGCAGAAATAAAAGGAAAAACGATGTTGTTTGTGCAGCACCATATATCTTGACTCTAGTGTTCTTTGCTTCTCTGGTGTGTGTTTATCAGGAGAGTGTGCATGCGTATCTAGTTCTTAGATTTCCAACAATTGGTATATCATAGCGAGGTATTCCATAAAGACGATGCCGCGTGACGATTCTTTCCCAAGCAAAGCCATTGTGAGCACTGGCTTCAGCGACTCGACAATGACGGCTACCGCGACGACGGGGAGGCTCCCGTTCCCGATGTTGACAAGGACAAATTACGTGGCGTGGGCGATGAGGATGAAGTACCTCTTGCGCACCAATGGCACGTGGGGTGCTGTTGATCCTGAGAAGGCATCCGAGGCTATGGATGAGAGCAAGGATCAGCTGGCCTTGACGATCTTCTCACAGTCAATCAACGATGAGACGTGCTGTGAGTTGCTGAGAAGGAGACCGCCTCTGATGTGTGGGCAGCGTTGAGCTCCATGCATGTGGGTGAGTCCGTGGATGATTTTGCGGCGAAGTTCACGACGCTAGTTGGGCGTATTCATGAACTTGGAGATGCGATGGACGAAAAGTACGTCGTGAAGAAGCTACTGCGAGCCGTCTCCACCAAGTTCGTCAACATCGCTTCATCGTTGATATTGTTTAGCGACATCAACAAAATGGCCACGGAGGAGGCCATTAGGTCGTTGAAGGCCCATGAAGAACTGCTCAAGCGATGAGAGGTCCAAAGGAAAGAACAACAACTCCTCATGGCAATAGCACGTGACTCATCCTGAGGTCGTGGCCAAGGCCGCGATGGGTGAAAGGACAAGTGCAAGGTAAAATACTACAACTACCAAGATGGAGATAGGCCTTCTTGGGCTTTTTTTTCCTTCAAGACCCTTGTCGCTGTCTTCTCGAGCAAGCAAGAAGAGGAGGGTAATAGCTTTAGCAGTTGAGCTCACTTGCTCGCTCGCTCGGCTATAAAGGACACGACACAGGGCCGAATCTTGTGGACCCGAGTCGGAGTGCCATTTCGAAACACACAGACAAGCGGAGAGAGATAGAGAGCGAGGGCCAAGGGGGAGAGAGATTGAGGCCGTCTCGAGCCTCGCCGCCGCCGTCGTCAACATCTCCGGTGACTCGTCCACCGATCCCACCGGCCAAGGTAAACTTGCGCCGCACGCTCTCCTCTCTCTGCTCCAGTTACTCTTTCGAGTTCGTTCAATTCTCTCTAAAAGAAATCCAAAACCCTATACCTCCCTTCTCGATTTCTCCCGTCTCTTCCACGGCAGCCGCCGCGAAGCGCCATTCCATGGAGCCGTTTCACTAGCTGATCTGATGCCGTGTTTGTTAGCACTAATCTTGATTTATGTATCTGTATGTTTATATTTTGTTTGCATGAGTAGCAGTATGTGGTACCTGAAGAAGCTTGTGGCGGTACGTGAGATGCGTGCACAAGTATAGCCGAGGAGCCGTGCGATGCGGCCGGATAGAAGGCGTCAATGTCTTGCATGTGTTACCATTACGGGAACTAGCCAACTGCTGTAGTGACCATACGCGTGTGGTGCTCTGACACGTGCTGAGTTCATGCGGGAGCGCGTCGTGCGCCATGACCGGAGTGGCTAGGATGGCTAGGCTATCCGTTTGGTGGCGTGAAAATGCAGCTTGCATGTAGTACAACAGCTGGTTTGTTGAGTCATTACCATAATGGCCGGATCATTAAGATCTTAGCTAGTCACATTTTGAAGGCATGCAGGAAAGTAGACCATTTCTAACATGAGCTGCACGGTGTGCGCAAGGATGGCCTCATCGTGTGGCCGAGCATGGCTTGTGGCTGCTAGTGGCGTACGTCTTAGCCTGTAATTTGTCTATTTAAACATGTACTTAGCATCTGGTTTAGGAGAGCAGAAATAAAAGGAAAAACACTGTTGTTTGTGCAGCACCATATATCTTGACTCTAGTGTTCTTTGCTTCTCTGGTGTGTGTTTACCAGGAGTGTGTGCATGTGTATCTAGTTCTTAGATTTCCAACAATTGGTATCAGAGCGAGGTATCCCATAAAGACGATGCCGCGTGACGATTCTTCCCCGAGCAAAGCCATTGTGAGCGCTGGCTTCAGCGACTCGGCAATGACGGCTACCGCGACGACGGGGAGGCTCCCGTTCTCGATGCTGACAAGGACAAATTACGTGGCGTGGGCGATGAGGATGAAGTACCTCTTGCGCTCCAATGGCACGTGGGGTGCTGTTGATCCTGAGAAGGCATCCGAGGCTATGGATGAGAGCAAGGATCAGCTCGCCTTGATGATCTTCTCACAGTCAATCGACGATGAGACGTGCTGCGAGTTGCTGAGAAGGTGACCGCCTCTGATGTGTGGGCAGCGTTGCGCTCCATGCATGTGGGCGAGTCCGTGGATGATTTCGTAGCGAAGTTCACGACGCTAGTTGGGCGTATTGATGAACTTGGAGATGCGATGGACGAAAAGTACGTCGTGAAGAAGCTGCTGCGAGCCGTCTCCACCAAGTTCGTCAACGTCGCTTCATCGTTGATATTGTTTAGCGACATCAACAAAATGGCCACGGAGGAGGCCATTAGGTCGTTAAAGGCCCGTGAAGAACTGCTCAAGGGATGAGAGGTCTAAAGAAAAGAACAAAAACTCCTCATGGCATTAGCACGTGACTCATCCTGAGGTCGTGGCCAAGGCCGTGATGGGTGAAAGAACAAGTGCAAGGTAAAATACAACTGCCAAGAAGGAGATAGGCCTTCTTGGGCTTTTTTTTTCCTTCAAGACCCTTGTCGCTGTCTTCTCGAGCAAGCAAGAAGAGGAGGGTGGTTGCTTTAGCAGTTGAGTTCACTCGCTCGCTCGCTCGGCTATAAAGGACATGACACAAGGCCGAATCTCGTGGACCCGAGTCGGAGTGCCATTTCGAAACACACACAGACAAGAGGAGAGAGATAGAGAGAAAGGGCCAAGGGGGAGAGAGATTGAGGCCGTCTCGAGCCTCGCCGCCGCCGTCGTCAACATCTCCGACGACTCGTCCACCGATCCCACCAGCCGAGGTAAACTTGCGCTGCACGCTCTTCTCTCTCTGCTGCAGTTACTCTGTCGAGTTCGTTCAATTCTCTCTAAAAGAAATCCAAAACCCTATACCTCCCTTCTCGATTTCTCCCGTCTCTTCCACGCAGCAGCCGCCACGAAGCGCCATTCCATGGCGCCGTTTCACTAGCTGATCTGATGCCGTGTTTGTTAGCACTAATCTTGATTTATGTATCTGTATGTTTATATTTTATTTGCATGAGTAGCAGTATGTGGTACCTGAAGAAGCTTGTGGCGGTACGTGAGATGCGTGCAAAAGTATGGCCGAGGAGCCGTGCGATGCGGCCGGATAGAAGGCGTCAATATCTTGGATGTGTTACCATTACGGGAACTAGCCAACTGCTGTAGTGACCGTGCGCGTGTGGTGCTCTGACACGTGCTGAGTTCATGCAGGAGCACGTCGTGCGCCATGACCGCAGTGGCTGGGATGGCTGGGTCATCCATTTTGTGGCGTGAAAATGCAGCATGCATGTAGTACTGGAGCTGGTTCATTGAGTCATTAGCATAATGGCCGGATCATTAGGATCTTGGCTAATCACGTTTTGAAGGCATGCAGAAAGTAGAAAATTTCTTGCATGAGCTGCACAGTGTGTGCAAGGATGGCCTGGTCGTGTGGCCGAGCATGCCTTGCAGCTGCTAGTGCTGTACGTCTTAACCTATAATTTGTCTATTTAAGCATGTACATAGCATCTCGTTTAGGAGAGCAGAAATAAAAGGAAAAGCATTGTTGTTTATGCAGCACCAAACATCTTGACTCTAGTGTTCTTTGCTTCTCTGGTGTGTGTTTACCAGGAGTGTGTGCGTGCGTATCTAGTTCTTAGATTTCCAGCAATTGGTATCATAGCGAGGTCCTCCATAAAGACGATGCCGTGTGACGATTCTTCCCTGAGCAAAGCCATTGTGAGCGGTAACTTCAGTGACTCGACGATGACGTCTACCGCGACGACGGGGAGGCTTCCGTTCCCGATGTTGATAAGGACAAATTACATGGCATGGGCGATGAGGATGAAGTACCTCTTGCGCACCAATGGCGCGTGGGGTGCTATTGATCCTGAGAAGACATCTGAGACTTTTGATGAGAGCAAGGATCAGCTGGCCTTGACGACCTTCTCACAGTCAATCGACGATGAGACGTGCTGCGAGTTGCTAAGAAGGAGACCGCCTCTGATGTGTGGGCAGCGTTCAGCTCCATGCATGTGGGCGAGTCCGTGGATGATTTCGCGGCGAAGTTCACGATGCTACTTGGGCGTATTCATGAACTTGGAGATGCGATGGACGAAAAGTACGTCATGAAGAAGCTGCTGCGAGCCGTCTCCACCAAGTTCGTCAACGTACCTTCATCATTGATATTGTTTAGCGACATCAACAAAATGGCCACGGAGGAGGCCATTAGGTCGTTGAAGGCCCGTGAAGAACTGCTCAAGGGATGAGAGGTCCAAAGGGAAGAACAACAACTCCTCATGGCAAGAGCACGTGAGTCATCCTGAGGTCGTGGCCATGGCCGCGATGGGTGAAAGGACAAGTGCAAGGTAAAATACTAAAACTGCCAAGATGGAGATAGGCCTTCTTGGGCCTTTTTTTCCTTCAAGACCCTTGTCGCTGTCTTCTCGAGCAAGCAAGAAGAGGAGGGTGATTGCTTTAGCAGTTGAGCTCACTCGCTCGCTCGCTCGGCTATAAAGGACATGACACAGGGCCGAATCTCGTGGACCCGAGTCGGAGTGCCATTTCGAAACACACACAGACAAGCGGAGAGAGATAGAGAGAGAGGGCCAAGGGGGAGAGAGATTGAGGCCGTCTCGAGCCCCGCCACCGCCGTCGTCAACCTCTCCGGCGAATCGTACACCGATCCCACCGGCCGAGGTAAACTCGCTCCGCACGCTCCTCTCTCTCTGCTCCAGTTACTCTATCGAGTTCGCTCAATTCTCTCTAAAAAAACGAAAACCCTCTACCTCCCTTCTCGATTTCTCCCGTAACTTCCACGCGGCAACCACCGCGAAGCGCCATTCCATGGCGCCATTTCACCGGCTGATCTGATGCCATGTTTGTTAGCACTAATGTTGATTTATGTATCTGTTTGTTTATATGTTGTTTGCATGCATAGCAGTATGTGCTGCCTAAAGAAGCTTGTGGCGGTACGTGAGATGCGTGCACAAGTATGGCCGAGGAGCCGTGCGATGCGGCCGGATAGAAGGCGTCAATGTCTTGCATGTGTTACCATTACGGGAACTAGCCAACTGCTGTAGTGACCGTGCGCGTGTGGTGCTCTGACACGTGCTGAGTTCATGTGGGAGCGCGTCGTGCGCCATGACCGGAGTGGCTAGGATGGCTAGGCTATCCGTTTGGTGGCGTGAAAATGCAGCATGCATGTAGTACAACAGCTGGTTTGTTGAGTCATTAGAATAATGGCCGGATCATTAAGATCTTAGCTAATCATGTTTTGAAGGCATGCAGGAAAGTAGACCATTTCTTACATGAGCTGCAAGGTGTGAGTAAGGATGGCATCGTCGTGTGGCCGAGCATGGCTTGCGGCTGCTAGTGGCGTACGTCTTAGCCTGTAATTTGTCTATTTAAGCATGTACTTAGCATCTGGTTTAGGAGAGGAGAAATAAAAGGAGAAACGCTGTTATTTGTGCAGCACCATATATCTTGACTCTAGTGTTCTTTGCTTCTCTGGTGTGTGTTTGTCAGGAGTGTGTGCATGTGTATCTAGTTCTTAGATTTCCAACAATTGGTATCAGAGCGAGGTATTCCATAAAGACGATGCCGCGTGACGATTCTTCCCCGAGCAAAGCCATTGTGAGCGCTGGCTTCAGCGACTCGACAATGACGGCTACCGTGACGACGGGGAGGCTCCCGTTCCCGATGCTAACAAGGACAAATTACGTGGCGTGGGCGATGAGGATGAAGTACCTCTTGCGCACCAATGGCACGTGGGGTGCTGTTGATCCCGAGAAGGCATCCGAGGCTGTGGATGAGAGCAAGGATCAGCTGGCCTTGACCATCATCTCATAGTCAATCGACGAGGATACGCTGCTGCGAGTTGCTGAGAAGGAGACCGCGTCTGATGTGTGGGCGGTGTTGGGCTCCATGCATGTGGGGGAGTCCGTGGATGATTTCGCGACAAAGTTCACAGCGCTAGTTGGGCGTATTTTTGAACTTGGAGATGCGATGGACGAAAAGTACGTCGTGAAGAAGCTGCTGTGAGCCGTCTCCACCAAGTTCGTCAACGTCGCTTCATCGTTGATATTGTTTAGCAACATCAACAAAATGGCCAGGGAGGAGGCCATTAGGTCCTTGAAGGCCCATGAAGAACTGCTCAAGGGACGAGAGGTCCAAAGGGAAGAACAACAACTCCTCATGGCAAGAGCACGTGACTTGTCCAGAGGTCGTGTTCATGGCCGCGACAGGTGAATGGACAAGAGCAAGGTAAAATACTACAACTGCCAAGATGGAGATAAGCTTTCTTGGGCTTTTTTTTCCTTCAAGACCCATGTCGCTGTCTTCTCAGGCAAGCAAAAAGAGGAGGTTGGTTGCTTTAGCAGTTTTGCTCGCTCGCTCGGCTATACAGGACACGACATAGGGCCGAATCTCATGGACCCGAGTCGGAGTGCCATTTCGAAACACACAAAGACAAGCGGAGAGATAGAGAGAGAGAGGGCCAAGGGGGATATAGATTGAGGCCGTCTCGAGCCTCGCCACCGCCGTCGTCAACATCTCCGGCGACTCGTCCACCGATCCCACCGGCCGAGGTAAACTCGCATCGCACGCTCTTCTCTCTCTGCTCCAGTTACTCTGTCGAGTTCGTTCAATTCTCTCTAAAAGAAATCCAAAACCCTATACCTCCCTTCTCGATTTCTCCCGTCTCTTCCACGCGGCAGCCGCTGCGAAGCGCCATTCCATGGCGCCGTTTCACCGGCTGATCTGATGCCGTGTTTGTTAGCACTAATCTTGATTTATGTATCTCTATGTTTATATTTTGTTTGCATGAGTAGCAGTATGTGGTGCCTGAAGAAGCTTGTGGCGGTACGTGAGATGCGTGCACAAGTATGGCCGAGGAGCCGTGCGATGCGGCCGGATAGAAGGCGTCAATGTCTTTCATGTGTTACCATTACGGGAACTAGCCAACTGCTGTAGTGACCGTGCACGTGTGGTGCTCTGACACGTGCTGAGTTCATGCAGGAGCGCGTCATGTGCCATGACCGCAGTGGCTGGGCTGGCTGGGCCATCCGTTTGGTGGAGTGAAAATGCAGCATGCCTGTAGTACAAGAGCTGGTTCATTGAGTCATTAGCATAATGGCCGGATCATTAGGATCTTGGCTAATCACGTTTTGAAGGCATGCAGGAAAGTAGACCATTTCTTGCATGAGCTGCACGGTGTGTGCATGGATGGCCTGGTCATATGGCCGAGTATGCCTTACGACTGCTAGTGCCGTACGTCTTAGCCTATAATTTGTCTATTTAAGCATGTACATAGCATCTAGTTTAGGAGAGCAGAAATAAATGGAAAAACGCTACTGTTTGTGCAGCACCAAATATCTTGACTCTAGTGTTCTTTGCTTCTCTGGTGTGTGTTTACCAGGAGTGTGTGCGTGCGTATCTAGTTCTTAGATTTCCAACAATTGGAATCATAGCGAGGTCCTCCATAAAGACGATGCCGTGTGACGATTCTTTCCCGAGCAAAGCCATTGTGAGCGGTGGCTTCAGCGACTCGACTTTGACGGCTACCGCGACGACGGGGAGGCTCCCGTTCCCGATGTTGACAAGGACAAATTACGTGGCGTGGGCGATGAGGATGAAGTACCTCTTGCGCACCAATGGCGCGTGGGGTGCTGTTGATCCTGAGAAGGCATCCGAGGCTGTGGATGAGAGCAAGGATCAGCTGCCCTTGACGATCATCTCACAGTCAATCGACGATGAGACGTGCTGCGAGTTGCTGAGAAGGAGACCGCCTCTGATGTGTGGGCAGCGTTGAGCCCCATGCATGTGGGCAAGTCTATGGATGATTTCGCGGCGAAGTTTACGACGCTAGTTGGGCGTATTCGTGAACTTGGAGATGCGATGGACGAAAAGTACGTCGTGAAGAAGCTGCTGCGAGTTGTCTCCACCAAGTTCGTCAACGTCGCTTCATCGTTGATATTGTTTAGCGACATCAACAAAATAGCCACGGAGGAGGCTATTAGGTCATTGAAGGCCCGTGAAGAACTGCTCAAGAGATGAGAGGTTCAAAGGGAAGAACAATAACTCCTCATGGCAATAGCACGTGACTCATCCGGAGGTCATGGCCATGGCCGCGATGGGTGAAAGGAAAAGTGCAAAGTAAAATACTACAACTGCCAAGATGGAGATAGGCCTTCTTGGGCTTTTTTTTTCCTTCAAGACCCTTGTCGCCGTCTTCTCGAGCAAGCAAGAAGAGGAGGGTGGTTGCTTTAACAGTTGAGCTCACTCGCTCGCTCAGTCGGCTATAAAGGACACGACACAGGGCCGAATCTCGTGGACCCGAGTCGGAGTGCCATTTCAAAACACACACAGACAAGCGGAGAGAGATAGAGAGAGAGGGCCAAGGGGGAGAGAGATTGAGGCCGTCTCGAGCCTCGCCGCCGCCGTCGTCAACATCTCCGGCGACTCGTCCACCGATCCCACCGGCCGAGGTAAACTCGCGCCGCACGCTCTTCTCTCTCTGCTCCAGTTACTCTGTTGAGTTCGTTCTATTCTCTCTAAAAAAATCCAAAACCCTATACCTCCCTTCTCGATTTCTCCCGTCTCTTCCACGCAGCAGCCACCACGAAGTGCCATTCCCTAGCGCCGTTTCACTGGCTGATCTGATGCCGTGTTTGTTAGTACTAATCTTGATTTATGTATCTGTATGTTTATATTTTGTCTGCATGAGTAGCAGTATGTGGTGCCTGAAGAAGCTTGTCGCGGTATGTGAGATGCGTGCACAAGTACGGCCGAGGAGCCATGTGATGCGGCCGGATAGAAGGCGTCAATGTCTTGCGTGTGTTACCATTACGGAAACTAGCCAACTGCTGTAGTGACCGTGCGCGTGTGGTGCTCTGACACGTGCTGAGTTCATGCGGGAGCGCGTCGTGTGCCATGACCAGAGTGGCTGGGATGGCTGGGTCATCGTTTTGGTGGCGTGAAAATGCGGCATGCATGTAGTACAGCAGCTAGTTTGTTGAGTCATTAGCATAATGGCCAGATCATTAGGATCTTGGCTAATCATGTTTTAAAGGCATGCAAGAAAGTAGACCATTTCTTGCATGAGCTGCACGGTTTGTGCAAGTATGGCCTCGTCGTGTGGCCGAGCATGGCTTGCGACTGCTGGTGGCGAACGTCTTAGCCTTTAATTTGTCTATTTAAGCATGTTCTTAGCATCTAGTTTAGGAGAGCAGAAATAAAAGGAAAACGCTGTTGTTTGTGCAGCACCAAATATCTTGACTCAGTGTTCTTTGCTTCTCTAGTGTGTGTTTACTAGGAGTGTGTGCGTGTATATCTAGTTCTTAGATTTCCAACAATTGGTATCAGAGCGAGTTCTTCCATGAAGACGATGCCGCGTGACGATTCTTCCCCGAGTAAAGCCATTGTGAGCGGTGACTTCAGCGACTCGACGATGAAGGCTACCGCGACGACGGGGAGGCTCCTGTTCCCGATGCTGACAAGGACAAATTACGTGGCGTGGGCGATGAGGATGAAGTACCTCTTGCGTATACTGGGGTGGCGCGTGGGTGCTGTTTGATTGATCGTGAGAAACCTCTCGAGCTCGCCGCCGCGTCGTCAACATCTCCGGCGACTCATCACCCATGATCCCACGTCCAAAGAGAAGCGAGGTACTTGTCCAAGTCTGTTCGTGCCGCACGCTCTTCTCATCATTGATCCACCGGCCGAGGATAAACATCATTTGATCCACACCGGCCGAGGTAACTCATGCGCACGCTCTTCTCTCTCTGCTCCAGTTACTCTGTCGAGTTTGTTCAACTCTTTACAAAATCCAAAAACCCTATACCTCTTTTCTCCATTTCTCTCGTCTCTTCCACGCGGCGACAGCCGCTGTGAAGCGCCATTTCTTGGCGCCGTATCAACGGCTGATCTGATGCCATGTTTTCTCTTGCTACAGCGCCTGGATTTTGAGATGGGGAAAAGAGCAAGCAGACCGCGAAAGATGTGCGGCGAGGCCATCGCACGATTCCATTAGGCCCTGGCGATGGGGCGGAAACTACACCCAGAGACCGACGAGGATGTCCTATACCACCGGAAGTACGGCATCGCCCTCCTCCATTGCCCAGATGGGTATCTCCTATGTGCTTGTTGCTTGAGGTCATCGAGTGACGGGTCCTTCTATATCAGAACTAGTGAGGTAAATGTGTGAAAATTGTTTAATAAAAGGCATGCACGTTGATTTGATGGATGTTTGGTGGATAAATTATCTCCAATTAATCTGTGCATGTTGATTTGATAGATATATATTGGATTGTGAAAAGTGTTTAATTAAACTGCAACCGCATGTTGATTTGATGGATACACAGTGGATGAATCATCTCCAATTAATCTGTGCATGTTGATTTGATAGATATATATTGGATTGTGAAAAGTGTTTAATTAAACTGCAACCGCTTGTTGATTTGATGGATATACAGTGGATGAATCATCTCCAATTAATCTGTACATGTTGATTTCGTAGATATGTAGTGGATTGTGAAAATTGTTTAATTAAACTGCAACCGCATGGTTATTTGCTGGATATATCTGGAATAAATTATCTCTTATCTGCATGCTGATTTGATCGATATATCATGGATGAACTATATATCTCTAATCGATCTGCATTTTGTTCCAAACTTCCCACGATAAGCACACTCATAGTGTTCACTCCAAGGCCACCATCCGCTGCAAGGAGTGCATTGCTAGGTTCAAGACGGCTAGGGACGCCGGAAAGCACAACCACTTCACGCACAGCCTACCGAGCGGTATGATTTGTACATTCTGCTTTAATTACTCACATTGCCAACACATGCATCCAAATTTATTTGTAAGGCGAACTACAGAGAATTAGCATACCGTAGTGTTACATATCGGAGAAACTTTAGTGTGCGGCAATAAATCTCTATTACTCCTTTCATCCTATAATAAAATCATTTTTAGCCTCTATCGCTTATTCTAAAATAAATTCACTTTTTTTTTCTTTTACTTAACCTGGTTCGTAAATTAATGAGTTTTATTCCTCTAGTACTTTATCCTCTCTAAAATATAGCTATTTCTAGGACTTAAACTTTATAAAAAAAATATAGCTATTTCTAGCTCTTTTAATGCTATTATAACTATTATGTCCCTATTAACCACCCTATTTCCTAAGTTCTTCTTGCATTAATAAATGACAATATGATTTTTTTATCCTATTCTTTAATCTCTTAAAAAAACATAGAAATAACTATATTTTAGGATGGAGGGGTACCTCTTACCTATTCAATCACTAATATTATTTTTCTACAAATATAAATATATTCCACTCCATCTTAATTTGTGTTTCGATGGCTAAAAATAAATATATTATGAAATGGGGATAGTACTATTTTTGTTATCCTAGTTCTACTGATTTTACCAGTGCTAATTAAAGATGCCTAGCTCATTTTGTCTCTTTCCATTTCTGCATGCTATGGGAGACAAAATTAAACAAGACATATATAACCCAAATGTGTTTTTTTGTTTCCATAAATGCAGGATGGTGGAACTTCCGTACCTGAGTAGCTCTTCCTTAATTCATGGTGCTAATGGGACAATTAAAAGAGGTTCACATCTCTTGTTCCCTTCACATCATTCACTATCAATGTTATAATTAAACTGATTAAACTGTTGGAGAGTTCATTAAATGATATTTATTACGTGTATTAAAGTACTGTTGCCAATGGATGTCTATGTTGTGTTTTTGCAGGTCTTATGACAAAAGTAACAAGTTTGTGCAGAACACTAGCCGCATCTACAATCTCTCTTCCTGTCGCCTTCTTCGGCTCAAAGCAATGTATTGAGTACCAGTTAATTCATGTACAGGAACCATTACTGTGCCACTGCGTGGCTACTGCGCAGATTCGTACTATTGTTCATCTGGATACATATGCTGGTTTTGGCTTTCTTAGAAAAACAAAATGCTAGTTTTGACATTTACCGTTATGCCGTTATGTTAATCGATGATGTCAGCTTGCTTTGCTAGAATGCGATATATTGAGTGAGTTTTTTTGTCCTTGCTAAAATTTGGTCCCTCGTTCGGTACCTTTTGATACTACGCTAGCAATAGCATCCTATTAGTTTTTTTTTGGTTTTTTTTTTCTGAAATTGTTTAAGGTTGGTGTTTCGTAGTATCCTCTCAGAGTTTGGTGCCCCTTTCATCCAAAACTTCCAACAATTTCACAGTCTCAAATTCTGGATTCAAATCCTATATAACACCAAAAGTTTACCAATATTTGACAAGCTAATCTTTATTCCTTTCCCTTTTTCTATGGGATAAGTCCATATTACCCCCTTAACTATTGTGTTTGTCCAAAAAACACCCCTAAACTCTAATACCGGGTATTCTACCCCCTCAGCTATCAAAACCGTTCAAATAACCCGGCCCCTCAATCCAAACTTAGATGGCTTTTGTGTACGTGATGCTTATGTGGTGGTCTAAGTCAGCAAGACAAATAGATAATTCAATGGACCCACTTGTCATACTCAGTCTTTCATGTAGGGCAGCCCAGAGCGCCTCCCTCTTCACCACCTCGTCGTCGATCTTGGCCTGTGTTTGCTATCGGATTCGACGTTGTCCTGGATCTGGTCATGCAGGGATTGGTTGTCAGACTTGGCGACGTGGTGTTGACTCTCTCCACCTTGGCACAGAGACAGGCAACTTCGGAGCCTGCGGCACCCACTTGGGCAATGAGTTGCCTAAGGGCGCTCGTCAGCACTGACAGGTCAAAGACGTTGTCGGCAACGTAGCCAACAACATTCATAGCTGAGGAGAGGGAGTCGAAGGAGTGGGAGCTGAGCGGATGGGGCTGAAGCTAACCCTGTCCTTCTTACCAGTACTCTGGTCAAAAGTAGCGAGGGTGGCGCTGAAACACAAAGGGAAGTCTGAGCACGATGAAAATTCTAGGTTATGACAAGTCTAAAAGATTGATTTGGTTACCTGCATCTGGAGGGGATACGGAGTGTTGTTGGCCTAATGCCGCCAGGGCGTCTGCCCCCGCCGAGGATTAGCTTCCTTTTCGAAGCCGAGCTGTACCAATGGGGCCAGGTTTGTTGGCAGCCTTCTCCCTGGGAGAGGCGCTGTAGCCGGGTCACCAGCTTATGTCTTCGTTGCCTGGTCCGCTGCCTCTTTAGTAGCAACAGCAGCCTGGTGGTCGAGAAGAGACCCGATGACGTCCGTTAGTGGCAGGTTCTAAGAAGTTCAGCATTGCAATCCCACAATATCAATACGAAAGGAAAAGAGATGATGATCGAATACATACATTAACGACTTGGTCCCAAGTAGTCGGGTCCTAATCGCACTGCACAGTGGGGTGTCATCAGCCGTGCTCGAGGCAGTTGTCACCACCACCTCCACTTGGGCGGTGATTGTGTTCTCATCGAGGTCTGCGTCAATATAGTTGAGGATTGAAAATTATGTCAACTGAAATATGCAAAAACTTAACAGAATAATATTATCATACCCCGTCGTGATATCCGAGTGACATCGTTGAGACCCGTGTACTCAAATGCAGGGTGTTTGTGTTCCTGTAAGGGTTGGATCCGACGACTGAGAAAATCGCGAACGACTTCGTGGGCTGTCAGACCATGATCCCTCAACTTCCCGATCTCTTCAATAAAGACTTTGAGAGATTCGGATACGACAGGGGAGGAAGACCATGCTTTGGTACGCGTGGGAGGAGTGGTTGGGACTTGGAGGAGTTCGGAATTTGATTCTATGTCTAAGTAGAACCATCTCTCTCTCCATCCTTTCCAAGACGAGAAGGTATTTACTGCTATGTATTCACCCTTCAGGCCATCTCGAATTCAAAGGCTACACTACCCTATGTTCCTCAACTTGTCCATGGCCTGAAGTTCGTAGAAATACCTAAAGAGGTCAAGGAAGGAGCGCACTTCTAAAAATGCTTTGCAGAGGTGTACGAAGATGCTTAGTAATACGATGGAATTAGAGTTTAGGTGGAGAAGGTGGATGCCATAGTGGTTTAAAACTAGAGACAAGAACTCAGAAAGAGGAGGCAGAAACCCATTGTACACAAAAGAAGAGAAAACTATCATCCCTCCTCTATGACGGCCCTGGGCCAAGATGCCGGGAAGCCCTCGACCTGGATCTTCTTCATCTCCGTGTCGCTTACGGAGGAGGGCTCGAAGTCCATGACCACAAGATGAAGGGAGAGGAAGAGAATCTAGGGCTTGGTTCAGGCACAAAGAAGCTGGGAAGATGATGAACAATAGCTTAGGAGCGGATGGATGCGGAACCGAAACAAATCTCACAACTGGAATTTAAAGTCCAAGGTGGTGGTTCGCATATTGAGGAAACTTGTGATATTCCCGGTAAGGTTACCGTT
Source organism: Oryza meyeriana var. granulata (assembly GCA_003991445.1). Classification (NCBI taxonomy): domain Eukaryota; kingdom Viridiplantae; phylum Streptophyta; class Magnoliopsida; order Poales; family Poaceae; genus Oryza; species Oryza meyeriana. Next base: position 40,939 of record RYFJ01001640.1, read on the forward strand.
CATTTTTCAAAGGAGATTTAATGATTGAATTTTATCCAAATTTTGAAAACCGACTTCTGTTGTTGCCCTATTTCGAAGAAAGGACTATGTAGTTGGATTTAACGTATTCAGGTTATTGCCCGATAACGTTATACGTCATGACAACTTAGCTCCTAGAGCAGGCAAAGTATTGTAGTCTATTTATGTATTTGAATAAAGTTCAGGGGTTACTATCAGTCTAGTAGATATGTCATACCCTGTATATATGGATATACGTCATCAGGAATACCGCATTCCTAATAAGATATAGAAGGTGAAGACTGGATATTGATAAAGTTACAGACAGAGAAGAAAACATACTCTAGATGAAGGAGGACTTTGTAGTCTGACTCGGTAACGACAAGGTCTTATCTGCCCGTGTCCTATCCGGAAGTCGCCGAGTTTTGCTTGGAGAAGGGTTCATCTAACAGTATAAATGCATTGCCTCCTAAAAGGGGAGGGCATCTAATATAAGCCTATAGATCCAGAAACACCAAGCCAGAGCCAAGAAGAAGCCTTCTCGCTAGTCGCCGACTACTGCATCCTGCCGATTCTAGTTGGTAGGCTAGGTTAGACAGTTTGTGTACATCCTTGTACTTGGTGTATACTTCACCAACCAATATACATAAACTGGAGTAGGGGTATAACCCATCTTGGGGGTTTGAACCAGTATAAAAATCTCTTATTCCGCTCTGCTTTTACATATCAATGAATACCTTGCTACCAAATGACTCCTACGTCCCTAAATGCTGTAGTTGGCATCCAACCCTTCGACATTTACTTTGATACCCACATGACCCCATTGAATGAAAGAAGCTACCCATTGGCACCATTTAGGTGAAAAGCCCTTCATTTGCAGCCTGTTGTACAAATGACCATTTAACCTTATCATAAGCCTTTTGAAAATCTATTTTCAAATGACCCTATTTTGTTTTTTCCTATGAAGGTCATGAATCGTTTCATGTAAAATAACCACTCCTTCCTTAATGTTTCTCCCTGGTATAAAAGCCATTTGAGTAGGACCTATCACTTTTTGTGCAACCCCTAAAATCCTATTGGTTGCCACTTTGGTAAATATTTTGAAACTAACATTCAATAAGCAAATTGGACTATATTGTTGAATCTTTATAGCCTCCCTGCACTTAGGCAACATAATAATTGTACCAAAATTTAATGACCGTAACGAAAGAGTGCCATTATGGAACTCCGTAAATGAATCCATCAAGTCATTTTTGATGACCTCCCAAAAGGCTTGAAAAAATTCTGCAGGGAAACCAACAGGGCTTGGGGCTTTATGATGTTCCATTTGAAATATGGCATCACGCACCTCTTTTTGGGTAAAATATTATGTCAAAGCCTCATTTTCCAGCTCATTAACTTGAGGAATATCATCTGTGTAGGACTCATCTAATAAGAAATGAGTACTTTCAATGGGCCAAAATGATCCTTATAATAAGTGGTAATATGCGCTTTTAATTTGGCATCACCCCTTATTATTTGATCCATTTTGAAGTTGAAAAATCCTAGTTTTTCTATATTGACCATTAGCCACCAATTAGCCACCAAGACTCTTTTTTACATCTTGCATCTGGATAATTGTGCCCCTACTCTTCTCACACCCGCATTTTCCTTTGGAAAGCTCACAAGTGCTAGATATATACCAATGAGAGCCACCACCATAGGAGACTTGCAATACCTCTGCGCAATGTCCATTATGTATTAGGAATTTGGGATAGAAGACTTAGGCTGTGTTCTTAAGCGTGAAAGCTCCTGCGTGCGCTGCCATTCGCAGTGCACACGCCCGAGCTGTCCCATGTGCACAGTGACTATCCCACGTGCATAGTAAAAAAATAAAAAATATTAAAAAAAGAGTAAACTTTATACCACTAATTTGAAACTTTCATCTCTAATTTTAAAACTTTCAATTCAATTTTTCGAAACTTTCAACTCAAATTTAAAAACTATCAACTAAGAATTTAAAAAAGTCTACTCAAATTTTGAAATTTTTAACCCAAAATTTAAAACTTTTAATTAGATTTTTGAAACTTTCAACTAAAATCTAAAACTTTTAACTCTGCTTATTATATATTATTTTATAATTAAAAATTATTAAGTACTAATGATGGTAATTAGGAAGTGATTAGGGTTAATGGCCATACAGCGGCGTACGAACGGTGTGCGCATGGGTTAGCCAACCCCTCACGCGGGCGCTAGCTCCCCCCGTTCTTAAGTGCTTAGATTTTTAGATTTTCTAGATTATCTGATTTCGTCATAGCTATTTAAAGGTATAAAGGATTGAATTAACTACTATAAAGTTAAAAAATCTATTTTGAAATGTGAGATGAAGAACTTTTATATAAAAAATATTTGCACAAAATACACCATTTAGGAGTTTGGAAAGCTTGCAAATGAAAATCTAAAATCTACAAGCAGAAAAGAACAGGGCCTTAGAACACCTAGTCCATTCTCTCAAAGCTAGAGTGCTTGGTCCATGCGCTCGGATTTGACTCGCAATATATTGCTTCCATGGCCAGTTTTGAGGGTCTTTGGAACATCCCGTTTCCAAATCTACAAGGATATCCCTTGGTCGTTCATCAGACCGTTGTCTTAGTTGTGCTTTGGAACATTGGAATGTCATGACAATGAGGTGTTCAACAACAACAACAAGCTCACACAGACTATGACAAGAGGATGCACCAAAAGATCTCCTTCTGTGGTCTCTTATTAAAGCACAAATAGCTTTACCCAGCAATGTTTAACTGATTGGGAAACAAATTCCTCGTATTATAGAATATATAATTCTCGAAAAAATTTTACGGTTCTTGAGAGGTAACAAAGATACTACAATATTTAGTATAAAATTTGATACCTTTTAATACTAAGGTATCGAGACATACCAGAATTTAGACTAGAAAGTGTGCTAGCTACTCAAGTACCTAAAGTAGCTGATAATTCCCTATGATTCCTCTAACCTCCTGTACGTACCTATTCTGTTCATATTATATATGTAAATTGCTACAAATTTGATTGAGAAAAATTGTTCGGGCAAACTAAATGCAATCCATAGTTTCCCTAAAAAACGATTAATTTTGGAGCTACAAAATAAATTATTAATAAAAATTGATTGAACTACTGAGTAACCTGCGACATATTTGTAAGTAAACTTTCTGTTTTATTAATTTATGTTCATTTTACTTTCTTAATTTAATAATTCTAAAAATTTAGAACCATAACTATTTGCTGACGGTAATGGCAAAAAAAAAAAGCTCGTATAATAGCATGCTGTAGAACTTGTGTCCGTTGATATCATATCATGGAATCAATTATTTTTTAACAACATTACATTTTTTCATTAAAAAAATCAATTAATTGACACCTTGATACTTTCATAAATTCTACACCACTAAGGTGGTTATGCAATCTATAAAGCCGAGTCCACATCCAAAACCAGTCACGATGGAAAAAAAAAGATTCTTTCTAAAAGAGGTAAGAAAAGGAGTAGAGAACTAGCTCAACGTATACCCGCATGAAAGACTTGAAAGAGCTCATGCGTATTATGACTACCTTGGCTACTGGTGAAGATGGAGTCGTAAATTAACTTAAAAGGAGTGTTTTAAGATGAGGAAAAACAAAGAAGAAGAGGATTATGCATAACGAGGTGAGACATTAGCGTATAATTAATTAGATTTTAATTATTTCAAACTTAAAAAATAGATTTATTTAATTTTTAGAGTAACTTTTATATAAAATTTTTTTACAAAAGACATCGTTTAGTAATTCGAGAAAAGTGCTCATAGAAAACGAATGAGTATTTTCCTCCTTCCCTCGCCTTAATGCTGCCTTAACCAAAGCCATACCTGATTGCCTACGAAGGTCTTAAGTCTCTGCATGCCCAACACCTACCCCTATCTATATCCTTAACAAGGTCGGGATATCCATGCATGATACTATCTAAAAAAGGACTAATGATTTGGATGGCAAGGCGGATATACTAGTAAAGATATATCTTTTCTTCTTTTCCATCTTAAAAATAAAACTTCTGGCGAAAAGAGTGCAATTGAGTACCCTTGCTTAATAACTAGTTGCAGGCATGGCTTATTAGGTTTCTATAAAGAAATTGAGAGCTCTTTATATATAACCAAAGAAAAAAAAGCATTAAAACATTTATAGAAAAAAAAGTAAAAAAAATGCTACTATGGACCGGTTCATTGGAACCACTCAAGCAACTTCTCTCTCTGTTTCAAAATATAAGGTACCCATGTTTTAGAGAAGTCAACGTTAGTAAATTTTGACTAATAATGAAATTAACAATATATGTATTTAGTGTCATACAAGTGATACCATTATATTCATATTTGAAAGTACTTTTAGATGATATTACTTTTATAGTTGTTGATGATATATTATAAAGAAAGTATAATATTGGAGACCATAAAGACAGAAGGGATGAAATCATGAAAGAATAATCATTGAAGCAAAGAATCAATTATTAAGCTTCTTCGATCTGAATATTGATAACAAAATGTACACAAAGGTAGTAAGAACAATTCATATATTGTACCTATTTTGCAATTTTAGTAAAACTTGGAGTAATCCAAATAGGAGGTGGCCAATTCTGCCAGGGCTGAGGAGTTGAGGAGACGCCACATCGCTCACGCTATCATTTTCATAATCATACACTCCAACATCCCGACGAAGCTGCTTGCGGTAAAGCCAGCACTCGTCATCATCATCGAAGTAGATGTGATTTGGCATCAATTGTGGGATAATCCTTCACCGATAGGCAGGTCGAATAATTCTTACCTATGAACAACGCATTGCCACCTAGGTCATCGACTTCCTTAATACACTGCTTCTCTAAGTCCATCTTGCACGCCCCGACATAAGCTGTCCGAAGCTCTTGATCCTCGCGATCGTTATCAACTTCTGTGAGCCGCACGAGATGCAGAATCTCACCCTCCGGGGTGCGCACAATGTAGACATTGTAGCACGCGTGGATACACGGCTTGCAAATCAACCGATGGGTGAAGGAAGACGAAGCAGGTCCACTGACATCAATGGCGTGGATGGCGGCATACAAGGTTTGGGCGTAGAAGACGCCGTCGTGGTAGATGCAATCTCTGAACAGCACATTGTTCTCGAACTTGACCCACGTCCACTTCTTGTCGCCGGATCTCGCGAAGGAGAGCTGATAGTGCGGGTGATGGATCAGCATCACTGCGTAGTCACCTCGCGATGGGTCGCCGGAGATGACGGCTTTGAGGTAGAAGAACTCCCTGAACGTCTCCGGCGGGTGGGTCACCGCATCCAGGTCCTCGTCGTTGCTCCGGAGATTGCCGTCGAAGAATAGTACCTCGTACTTATGGAGGTTTCCGGCGGCGTCGTAGAGTGGCCTTACGTGCTCGACGGTGGTGACGGACGGGAGCGCGAGCTGCTCGCCGGTGGCGGGGTTGAGGAGGTGGAGCTCGGAGCGGTCGTCGGCGGTGACGAGCCAGCCGTGGGACGACCCGATGATGTAGCGCTCCGCGATGGGCGGGTCCGGGAGGCGAACCGTGTAGGTGGCCTTGTCGGCGAGGCTGTAGATCACGGCGGCGCGCGGGCCGGCGGCGGCCGTGGTGTACAGGAGGCAGGGCGTCTGCGCGCGGGTGTAGAGGCCGAGGCGGCGTATGTCGCGGGCGGTGGCGCGCCAGGACGTGCAGACGGCGGCGGAGCGGAACAGGTCGGGGAACTCGAGCTTGAGGAGGACGAGGCCGAGCACGTCGGCAGGAAGGTCCGACCAGTCGGCGGCGGGAGTGTCCATGGAAACGAAGCGTACGTTGATGGAGGCGCGCACGCCGGCGCCGGCGCCGGATCGTCCGCCTAAATAGAGCGCTAGCTGCAACAGATTGTTCAAACCGACGCGGAGTAGAAACCGAAAAGATTTTAGTTTCTGCTTCCGATGGGCAGAAGGATCATAGTCGACTAGGCAGGCTAATCAAAAAAATAAAATAAAAGGCAAGTAATTTTTGTAATTAGCAAATCCCCATGTTTATGAGGTTTCGTTTCAATAATTTGATTCATTAGGATCTGGAGTGATCTTTTTACAGTGGAATGGGATCACGGTTTTGTTTTTTATCCATTAATCATTCTTTTAAGGTTTTTTTTATGGTAAACAAGTTTATTTTGCACCATCCATTGACCATTGATCCAAGGGCTAATGTTGCTCGTACCCCATAGGAGTAGGAGATAAAACATCATTAGTTTATTGCTATTTAGATTTTATCAAAGGAAATTATTTATAATAAGAATGCATCATTGTTTCCTTAATTTGATTTGAAACTCGTAATTCTATAAACATAAAAATCATGTCACGTTCAAACTCTGAATTAGAATTTCAGTACACATATTATAATTTGAACAAAGAAAGATAACGGAAGTTAAATTGAAAAACTTTGGATTGGATATAGTTTAGGAAATCGTTCTTTGCATTTTATTTCAAATTCGGATACTTTTAAGTCTTAAAAATCAAATATATCTACAGCTTAAATAAGGATTTTGAAATATGTGTTCAAACTCCATGTAATTCAAATTTGACGCTAGAGTATTAATGTTCATACTATAAGCATTTAATGCATATGGAAAATTCAAATATTTGAAACTGAAACATATTTTAATTTTATGTCTTATATTTTGAATGAACAACTTTGAAAACCATTTATTTTGCATTTTATGTGCATGCGTGATTATATTTTTCTTGTATGTACAATTAAAATTCCTTGCATGCGTGTAAATTGCATGCAGGTAAACTACAAATTTTCTTGCATGCTTGGTTAAAATTTGGAAAGAGTAATTATGGCATAATGTTTTCCTTCCATGCTGTGATTTATTAATTAGGATGTGAAAATATATTTTGTTAATAGCTAAAGCAAATACAATGGCCAAGATTTCTTGTTGATACCTCGTACCTCTAGGGAGGAGGTAAGATGGAACACTAGAAAAAGAGTTCTTATTTTAATCATTAGATCATCACCCAATGATTTATATTAAAAAATACTTTTTTGAACATAGGATAAACACAGATGCACATAAACACGAGTGTATACTCACCCTTATATATACACACACGTGCACCCTACCCCTATGAACGCCATCGAAAGATTGAGTCGGTATATCTTGAGGCCGACGAAGTCACTATAGACGTCTTATCATCGACGGGTTTGTTTCCTACCACTGAAACAATAATTATTCGTAAATGCAAGCACACGTGTCAAGTTTAGGACTTGAACCCAAGTGAGCAAGTTATTCCCTAAAGAATCTAATCAGTTGAGCTACGCTCAATTTCACATATTAAAATTACTTTATACTCAACCAGGAAGAAAGAACGCCAGGTATATTTTGATGTGGATCCTTGCCAATGTAAAACAAACAAATATAGGCTATATAACCATAAAAATGCATATATGTTAATCTAGAAAATGAATATATTTTAATCTAGGAAATTAAAAAAAGCAAAAATTAAAAGTTGCAATAAATCTATAGTGAAGTTGTACTTTTTACTGTATAAGTTTTGTCCACTGACAAACAACAAAATATCAAGCAACTGATTAAATAGCAAAACTATTATTTTATTGGGTTGATGTAAGTCATATTGCTTATGAATTGTTTGATAGTCTGGTACACTGGTGCTGACGTATATGCCACTAAATCAGATCCACATCAACTAACGTATCTAAAGTTCATGTTAACGAAGGCTCAGCAGCCATGTGGTCCTGCAACGGCTGCATTTCTGTTACAACAAAACGATGAAATGGAAGTAGTGTTGATTTAAGGCCGTTCTGACAATTTCATGCTAATTTCTTATGGATTGCAACTGTGTTGTAAAATGAAAAAGGCAACATGGTTACATGTATGGAATGCTAGCCCATACTCTTATCTGCTGGTAAGTTTCAAAAGCAGCTTTCCTAAATATCTTGAAGCTGATGATCACAGCTTGAAGAACAAGGCAAAACCCATCTTTAGCTCCAGGCAGAGGTCCATAGATTTCTAAAATCTGAAGAATCTGACAAAATTTCCATCAACATTACAGAGCAGCAGTGCAGGAAACACCCCAAGGATGTTTTCCATTCCAAAGAACTTTACATTTATTTGATAAATGACACACTTCAAAGAACCAGGGGTAGAAGGATAGTAGGCAGAAACAATGATGCTTGCTTATGAGCGATGGATGCAACAGCATCGCATCAACTGGTTCATTGCCGACAAAAGGAGTGAGCAATAGGGACATAAAGGTCAGCGTACATAGTGGAGTAAACAAAGCTAGGCTTAACAATGACAGAATTCTGTCACAGAACAAAGACCAAAACTACAGCTATGTGTCATCGAAAAACTTAGGAGGATGGTCTAATCTAACAGCATAATGGGAGCTTGTTCTGAAGCATAAACGTTTACAGCAAGCGGTGCAGATTCAAGCAGAAGTTAGATAGATGGCCCATACTCTGTAGTCTACATGCTCTAGTGTCAGAGGTTGCTTCGCTGCTGTATCAAAATTCCAAGATGGCTTCCTAGTAAAATAGTTGATGCGATGATAGAACCAAGCTGTTTATCTTCAAGCAGATTTCCACTATTTCACCGTGCAGGACATGAGGTGTTGTAAGCGTCTCTCATGCATGCAAATCTCACCATCAGGTATAATCCAATAAATATTGTCCTCAGTGTCACTGAAATATGGATAAAAGAACAAAATAAAAACATTTTAGTATAAAATCCAATCCTGCTACACATAAAGCAACACAATGTAAAGTCTAAAACAACTAAACTTGTTGCTATCTGTGGTTACAGTGGAAAGACAGGAGGACCACTTTGGGGAATATGATCCACACAATTGTGCACTGAGCCACTGACATATACTGGATGCAAGAACATTGCATCAAATAGCTCAGTGTAGGATTTTCCCTTCTGCAAGAATATAGCATCAACGTGAAGTTGTGAATGTGTAATTATGACTAACTTCACAGGGTACCAGTTCACTGGCAAGTTTAAAGTCCTAGCAAACCTTGCAAGAAAAAAAACTGGGACAATACCTTGTATAAGTAAAATGGACAAATTATGGAAAGGAGTATTTTAATCTTCATTCTTGCTCAAGAAAAACACCTCCCTAAGAGTTTCATACTGAGTGGTAGACTAAGTGCAGAAGCATTAGTTCAGGTGCAATACACAAATTAACTCTTTTGTTAAAGCAATACTCAGATTCAATCATGCAACCAAATTTTACTAATTTCTCTACTACGGCCTTCAATCTAATTCTTCATATACCCTGTAGAATCTAATACTCATATGCTATTGTGTATGTTTCATTTTTTGAGGGCAAATGATTCTGTTTCCTAACCCAGCCAAAGTGGCAACAAGCCACGTGCTCCCTGATACTCCCAGCAGCATGTGTTTAAGTCTCAATCCCCATATTTGATTCCCTTACGTGCCGTTTTTCAAGAGAAACCATTTTGGGTCAGAAGATAATGTCCCTAGGAGCATGGTTTCTGGTATTGATAACACTGAAGGTACCTAATAGTTGAAAAAAGTCATAACCAAAGAATTGAACGAATCGCTGGTTTGTTTTTGTATACGGAATGAACTACGTGATTAAGCTGCATATATGCCAGATGTGATGCTGCAAAATGCTGAATTTTTACCACATGACGAGAACAGATGTAGATATCACCAGGTCATATCCATATCATGCCACTGGGATATTCGGTTCACCAAGGTTCACAAAAGCCTCAGCACGCATCATGCGCAGAGTGACAGTATCCCAAGAGACAAGATGGTCGATAAAGTTTGTAACGTACATTCTCCTGTCATCCTGAATCATCAAAAGGAAGCATCACCAATGATTTCTGATAGCTTAGTACTTGACAAGTTACAAATGTAGGCATAAGAAGAAAAACAAGGATCTAGAAAAATACCTTGTAATCCAAGTAGTAAGCATGCTGAAACGCAAAAGGAGATATGTCAACATATGGCACAAGGTAAGATCAAAACAGTGTCAATTCCTTACCTCCCACAAGTCTAGGTTGATGATTGGCTGTAAGAGAAGAGGGCATAGAATGTCATCGCAAAGGTTTATACTTGGGATGTTATTATTCTAAACATTTCAACAGAGAACATGCAAAATGAAATGAGAAAACATACAATATCACCAAGAGCAAGTGGACTGATGGCATTTTGTGTATGGACTACTGAAAGTTTACTTTCTTTTCTCTTCACTGCAAGAAGCAAAAGATCAAACGTCTATGAATCAGACTTCGAAAGCTACGTTTAGATTTTAGAAACAACAGTTCAGGAAGTCAGCTTGAATAAACAGTGCCTGAACTTCAAAGAAAATGAAAACAAAAAGCTTACAGACAAGCCAGACCCAGCCAGACCCCAAAAGTGATAAGGCTGAGCGTATAAACTCTTCCCTGAAATTAGTAAACGAGCCAAAATCTTTCTCTATCTGCTGCAGCACACCTCCCACTGGCGATCCACCACCTTCTGGCTGCATTGATTCCCAGAAGAAGTGGTGGTTCCAGACCTGTATTTTAGAAGTGTTATGGACCAGTGTTGATGGGATCAAATACCATAGGCGTAGGAAGTAATCAGTAGCTGGGCCTGCAGTTGTTTAGATATATCTATAATTCTAGTTCTAGTTGGTTTAGGATTCTGTTTCCTAATCCCTAGTTTGTCTTAGATTTCCTTATTATTAGATTGGCACCTATAATATAAAAAGGGGCCTGGTATTGTATTAGGGGCTTAAGAAATAAAGATATTGAAAAGGGCCTTGTCCACCAAAGCCGATCAGAGCCTCGATCTTCTGGAGAAGCCGGCGACTCGAGGGCGATCTGCCTATCGATCCTCTGTTTTCCCCGCCCAGAATTGAAAGATTGAAAATCAGAAGCACAATAAGCATACTGCTCATCCTTTTTTTTTCAGGCTTTCAGTTATGTGCAACAATTAACCAGGCCCACTAAAGCTAAAAGGTAAAAATTTGGTGCATACAAATAAAATACCCAACTAATAGAAAATAAATGACAAATAATAGCAAAATTACCTGTGCTGCATTATTATATTCTGGTAATGGGTTGCCGTTGTTGTATGCTTCTTTTATTAGTTCCTCCAGAGTGTGCCCATAGAACATGCTGGTAGCAAGCTGCTTATTCAAGCCATCCACATAGTCTTGATGATGCTTACCCCAGTGAAGTTCAACTGTCCTCTTGCTAATATATGGTTCCAGAGCATCCTGGACACCACAGGCCAGGCCATAAGTTAAAATTTTTTCTTTAACATATTATATGGCAGAATGCAATCTGCCAAGAACAATATCAACAAGGTGACCAACCATACGTACCAGTTTATATGGTGGAGTAGTGAGACCGTAGTAAGCCATGACTTTTGAATATCTTCGAGATCTACCACCCTGCCTTCGTTCTCTCTGCAACAAACAACACGAAACGTCAAAGTCAAGGGTCCGTAGAACCACAAAAGTGTGATGCAATCTCCAAAGCCCGTAATCTCATTCCAACTACGCAAGAAAACATTGGTTGTTATGTAAAAAAGAAACTTTTCTTCCAAACATTATCACTCAGAGATTCGTAAGCTCAGGTGTCAGAGTGACACACGTAGTCCTAAAAGTTCTCTTGGGCATATGCTCGAGCACTACGCACGCATGACACCGGCCACCAAATTTGACACGAACGAAACATTATAAACATCCCACTATACATATACGCACTAAAACGCACGCATGTAAGGCGCAAATGAGCAAGCTTCCAGCAAGCGCAGGAGGAAGGGGAAGAATCAGCAGAAGGCAGCAGTATCAGTGAGTTTCGCGCAGAGGGGCTCACCGAGCGCAGCTGCCGCTGCTGAGGATGAGCCGCAGCCGGCGGTGAGGGCAGAATACGGAGAGCGGACGCGAAAGCCGCCATATTTTCTTGTGCTGCGGTATCCACCACCTCTGCAAAAATCAAGATGGTTTTTCACTTCCTCAATGCAACGGAACAACTCACTGTTATTGGGTAGGGAGGGATGGAAAAGAGGATGGATGCTCACCGGCGAGCGAGGATGCGGCGGAAGCAGCAGGACGCCGGCGCCGCAGCGCAGCTGCTCGCAGGATGGAGATGGGCGCAGGCGGCTGGCGAGGAGATGGACGGGAGCGGGAGATGGATTGGATTCCGTGGAGCGCAATGGGGTTAGAATTAGAACGCCAATTACGCTGGGACTATTTTTTTTTCTTTTTCACATAATCCGCTAAGATTTTTGTTTGGGTCCAATTAGGCTCTAGCATCGAGAAAACACAGGAACATAAAAAATATAATATTTAAATAGAAAGACGAGTGAAAAATAAATAATTGTAAAACATAAAAAATATTAAAAAAGCAACCGTCTAATTAAACAAAATAAGGAAAAATACAGAAATTAGAGAAGAGATAAAAGATTAAAAAAATTTCATGGGGTTCAACCTCTTCGTAACTTTCTTTCAAAATCTTCATGTCTTGAGTCATTTTATTCCATAGAAATTTTATAGGATCCTTATGTCTCAATCATTTATTTTAAATGACCATCCTATAGGATTCAAATCCTATAATTTCCTATATTTTTCCTAAAAAAAATCGAAGGGGCCTTAGGCAGTATTTCTTTCTTCTTATATAGAATGGCTTATAAACTGCACACAAAATAAGAAATATTATTAGCGTATAATTAATTAAGTATTAGCTATTACAAACTTGAAAAATGGATCTATTTGATTTTTTTTAAGATACTTTCATACAGAAAATTTTTTAAAAATTATACTATTTTGTGTTTCGAGAAACGTGCTAATAAAAAATGAGAGAATAAGCAGAAGCCACGAGCATAAGCAAACATTACCTTACACTACGAATCTAAGATGTTGGCAGGTGGTGTAAGTATATGGCCCTTGCTTGTACATTATCACAGTATCTCGGAGAAGAAGGCCAACTATTTCACACGATTTAGTTTCTTTATCCTATATTTTTTTAATGAGTGCAATGGTTTTTATTGTGTATGTGAGAATTGAGGTGCGTAAACAGATAAAACTTAGCTAGTAATATTATTGTTCGTTGCAACGGACATTGAATTTTATAGAGATTAATTTTTTTAAGGCCTATAGGTCTACATGGCCAGGAATGAGCTAGGACTGCAGGTAGAAAGAAATTACCGGTTACTCGATTTTTTTTGGGTTTTTAGAGGGACGGCGATTACACGCATGAAGGGAGATGGACGATTATTCTTCAGCTGCGCGTGGCAGGGATGGGGAGGGGAGCAGATGGACAACTCTCCTTTTAAAGACTACTCCCTCTCTGTCTTACAAAGAATTTATTTCTAGTGTTTACGGCTAACCAGGCAAGCTAAAACATGTATATTCAATTGAAGCCTAGGAAATACAACCGAGGGCACCATAGTCAATTCTTCTCACTACTAATTTGTTAAGAATTGCTATAAATAAAGTCTTTACAGGAGAGAGTGAGTATATAGCATCAGCATTGAGAGTTTTGAGATTTTAGAGTTGTTGTCCAACCAAAAGTGCCCTGAGGATTTTGTCAGTCCATCCATCAACCAGCATGAACATGTGTCCTCCTTCTGGCACTTCATGATACTGGGTCCAAGGAAGCCTGTTGGCAATGTACCGTTGCAGCTCAACCAGCACCAACCTTTCTTGTTCGTAACCTTGCCAGACGTGTACAGAACCCTCATTTTGAGGAAATGGATTGGTAATATTCATTGGATCAAACTCCCACTTTCCAAAAGCAACAAGTAAATCACGATGGGTTGATTCATAAATGCCTTGCTGCCTAGATTTATTCCTAAAAAAATGAAGAAGCAATCAGTGGTATTCTGAAAAAGAGGTATTTTACGATATTGGTAGTATTATACTACCAGTAGAATCAATATACACCATTTATATTTTCTAATAGAATAGACTAGATCTATTTCTACTACCATTTTAACTATTGGTAGTAGAATAATTTTTTTATTAGTAGTATAATTTGTATATCAACGATTGAGATCAATTCTACTACCAGTAGACAGCACCGCAAAGTTACTCTCTAAAAAAACAAGCGCTCTTTTTGGAAAAAAAAATCTAAACAAGTGGTATTCATGGTTTGTGATATTACTTTTGGTTTGCATATACATATTCGTCTTGTAGTCCTAGTACAGTGCTCTCTACTGGTAGTAGAAATTAATCTAAACCATAGATTAAATTTTATCCAAGAGTTCAGATCAATTTATACTATCATCTTACTTGCCAGTAGTAAACGTAGAGGGGCATAATTGTCTAAAAAAATATGTTTGCCGGTCATCTTGTCACGCTCAAAGCAGCAGCCAAAAGTTTCCCTCCGTCTGATCCTCTTGCACCCAATTTTCCCTCCGAGAGCTCACTACGTCAGAGGATCTGGTTCCCTAATGAACAGATAAAAACCTAAATATCTAAATTACCCTAATCACTGAGTTAATAAAGTACTAGTATGCCCTTATGAACTGACGATTCGGATCGATTCTACTGGTAGTATAATACTATTAATAGAGAGCACCGTAGCGTTTTTCTTCGTCTCGACAGTTTTTCTCCTTGATTTTCTTTCCATGTAACTGCCACATTAGTGTAAATCAAGCGAGTTTTGAATAACTATCTGTTGCTCTCTAATGTTCTACTACTAAGTAGTGCTTCATAAGGGTGAAATAAATAATCTCTGATTTACCTCAATGACAGGCATTGTCATCATTTTCTGAAGAACCTCCATATCATGCTTGCTAAATATTTCAGGAAGGCATGTTGTATGCAACCGAGTCTCCTCTGCTCTGGCACGATGATCTTCTTGAAGGCCCGCCTGGATAGTTCAGCTGGGAAAGAAGGCCACCAGTAGTTGATAATTGGCACACAGATATACAGTATTTTGTATATTCACATCTCTTTAGAGTGAAGTAAAGAGTTACAAATACTCCATCCAGTCGCAAATTATGTCCTTTACTTCTTTTTCTGTCTTTACGGTGTGATTTTACCATAATTTTTTTATTAGGGCAAGTTTATAAAAACTAATATGTACAAGATTTATGAAAATAACTTTTCAAGACAGATCTACATATATTATTTTTATATTTTTAAATTTTATTGATAGCTAGAGTTCTAAAAGTTTGACCGAGAAAAAAAGTCAAAAGTCATAAAATTTGTGATCGAGAGCGAGAGTACCATTTTAGCATCACTACAGTTGAATTGCAGTTTCAGTCTTTACCTGTTTGGTAACTGAAGTCATCCCCAAATTGAGTATCCTCCCATGGACACCCCCAAGACATAGAACTTGTGTCCAAGCTCAAGCTGGTCGGCGAGCTCCTCAATGTCCAATGCCTCGCTCTTCACATTCCTCTTGAATTCGGATCACTTTCCCATACCCTGCTCTGTCGAAACCAAGAATGTAAATTCCAAGTCCGTCCACCAGTTTCTGAATTTTGACAAAGCAATCAATTCAGAAAACTGAACAGCTGAAGAATATTCAATGCTGCACTTCTGTGAAAGTTCGATCCATAAAAGGAACACAAATGAAGATCTTTTTTTTTTCAATCTAACTGTATGTGCTGCTTGCATTTACCTTAGAAACCGGCAAGGGGAAGTCCTTGGTTGAATCAAATGCATGGACAGTGATGATCTTGTACTTGGCCTTGTCTTTCTGAACCCCATCCTCTCGGTACGTAGAATTGCCACACATTTTTTGATTGAATCAAATGCATGCACAGTGATTGCCACACAACCAAATGCATGATCTTGTACTGCAGCCACACAATTTTTGAGGCGGCGGCCGTAGAATTGCCTGGAAGGCCAATCAAAGCAGCACAACCAGCAGAACTATGAGTATACTTGCAACCATTTCCTTCTCCAAGATCCAGTGTTTGCTTTCAGTTCAGGTGAGGGATGGCAATGGAGAAGAAGCAGCTACCTGTGGCTGTGCAAAACGTGCAATATTGGCTGATCTTTACTCACTCCATTGGTAGTCTGTTCCCATCAATGCATGGACCCCTTCCTGTCACTTTGTTTGCTTCTTTATCTGTTCGAGATCCTTTGCTTGAGCCTGTGATCTCCGGCTGTCTGCAAGCAACACAAACTGTTACCTCCACATGGTTGTACTATCTAGCTTCAAATATCTGCTTTCAGTCCTGCAAATGTAATCTGTTGCTTTGAGTGCTCGCGCTGTTGATGGAAATCCAGGACCAGGCACTTTGGAAATGGAGATGAAACTGTGATGATATTCTGGACTGTTGAAATTGCCACGCCGACAGTTTCTCTACCTAATTTTATTCCTTGGGCAGTCCATTCGAACAGTTTCATCGTTATCTTCTAACAAAAAAGTCCGAACAGTTTAACACCTGGCGTTCTTTTCCCTTTTTTTCATGTAAAATCCTTATCATTTTTCATGAGCACTATATTTTTCTCCAAGTTCTTTTGCAGATAGCGTGAACTCTTCTGGCCATTGATGTTATGCCATTATCTGGGTGCGGTCTGACAGTTTTTCGCTGGGCAGCATGGCACAGCTGTCCCGCATTCTTGTTTTCTAATGATCTTGTGCTTCATCAAGAACTCCTGTGTAGATTAGTTTGCAAGCACGAGAGGCTGCCTTGGGTGGAGGTAACCAGAGATAAGATTTGCTACGCTGTTGCTGTAGTATGAACGCCTCGTCATGTCGCATTTCAGTGCAGGTAAGCAGAGGCCTGCAATGGGTCAGGCATTCAGAACAAGATCGTCACCGGCAGCCACTACAAATTTACAAAGGACTCCATTTGTTCTAAAATATAAGTATTTCTATAATTTAAATCTTGTTCTATAATATAAATATTTCTAAAATATAAGCATTTTTATGATTTAAATCTTGTTCTACGATATAAATCACTTCTCGTTTAAATTTCTTTCACCTTAGTCTTATTTAACATCTCACCCCAACCATTCCTTATTTATTGAAGGACACCAAAATCGTTTCTTTTTAATCTTAATCTCTGCTAAATAATCTAGAATTAGAAATACTTATATTTTATAGAAATAATCTCGTGATTCATGAAGAATTTTGGGAGTTTGGACGATGTTTACCAAGCTGGCAGAGAGCTTTTCAGATTGAAGAACTGAAAGGGAAAGATCTATCCTCGTTGGCAACTTGCGATGGGCTCAGATACAGCCCAAAATACGGGGCTTCACAAAAACTTTTGGACCTGATCACCTGAACCAACAAGGGCTGAAAACGGTCAGAAATGATCGGAAAAACCCCTAAATCATTTCCATTTTCATATTTTGTACTCGAAATCGGAATCGAAAACGGTAATGTCGGAAATGGAAACGGCTTCGGAAAATTCGGAAGCATCGGAAATGGAGTTGCTCGGTCGGAAATTCATCGATATCGGTCGGACATCCATGAATTCGGATCGGAAATAACTTTACCTCACATGTAATATCTAGAGTAACTCACATAATCACTAAACATAATAATAGCGATATCAATAATAATATAAAAAGATCTCAATAATTATCCAACATGACGAGATGACAATGTAACTATGTCCAAAACCAATATACCACCACAAATAACCACCCTTGTGCCTCACTGCGGAGAACGCCAGTAGTGGGGCGGCGGACGGGAGAGGAGCAGACGGGAGCAGGGAGGCTCGAAGGCAGACTGGGGCGAGCGGAGAGAGGGAGAGGGAAGGCGGCGGGGTGGGGCATCCGTCAGCGGGCGGAGAGCTGGAGGCGGAGGCGGCGGGTGGGCATCGGTGGGCGGCGGACAGCGGAGGCTGGTGCAGGAGCGGTGGGGCGGCATGCGGACGGAGCCGGAAAAACATGCGTTTGGATTCGGAACTTCGGCAAACTACGAAAAATCGATAACCGTTTTCAGTTTTCAAAACGAAAACTTTTCAGAGTACAGTTCAGAACAACCGTGTAACTATCTGTATTACCTGCTATGTGCAGATCGAAGTTTTGGATTCGAGTGCAACACGAAACGGCAGTTTTCAGAAAACTAGTACAGTTCAGAACGAATGTAACTGTCTGCAAGTGTCATCAGGATCAGGTAATTGAGCAATGAAATATTATTCCATCAAAGATGAAAAATATCAGCGTTTACTGATTGAAGCAACTTGTGATATCTGCATCTCTTGGCCATTGACCACATCACTGATAGACGAAATTCAATTGCAAAAAAAAAAAAAGAGAGCCAAAATTCACATGGAGTGCAATCTTGTGAGCTGACTCATACTCAATCAAGTGGCGACACATTGATCTATAGAGATTCTTTGGGGCATGGCTTCCTCTAGAGTCGCCCTGTCATGATCTGAATATCTAATTGCCTACCTGCATTGCCCCCACAATGATCCTCCCACCAATATGAATTCAGGCAACTTAGTCTTAAAAAGAAATCAGATCAGGTAGATTACCACTGCATCTTCTGGCTCAGTGGGTGGCTCCTTTTTATCCCAGAACAATTTTGACAGCAAACAAAAAAAACATCACTGTCTGCATGGAAGTTGAAAATGCTTATGATGTGTAAGGGTTATAGAACCAATTAACTAAGCATAATAATATTGATAAGCAATTTTAATCTTCTGTGACGAGTGAAGAAAGATTCATCTAAGAAATACAATGGTAACTCAACAGATGATCATTCACGTCTGTCTGGAACACTAGCGACAAGTCAGCACACCAAGCTATGAGGTGTACTACTAGCCTACATCACAGAGCAGTCACCATTAGTTACAGCCTATAGTTACGAGGTTCCACTAAATCAGCTGTGTCAAACAACTATCATGGCATCAGAAACAGAAAAATGTTGCCAAGATGTACTTGACTACACTATTTTTACTTGGACAAAGTGTCGAGCAAATATGATGGCATTAGACCAAAACAGCACACTGACAAAGGCTGTACTTGGCTCCACTCCTTATGGCAATCTAGAAATATTTTTAATTCCTCAATCAAGAAGAACCTATGAAGTGGCATCTCAGCACTAGACAGTAGGCAGCACCCCTACATGGTGAAGTGGTGGCAGTAGTGCGGCGCTGCACCCCATTCCTTTATTCTCTTCCATGGTGTGTTGCCATAGCACTCCAAGGAAGAGAATAAACAGACAATAATGGTAATCCAGTTGGTATCACAGTTTGGGGAAAGATTCCAATAGCATTTTAACTCAATAACTTGCCTTTTCATTAACAGAAAAAGAAGAGCCTACGTGAGACTTACCCCGAAAAACAAGGCTGCAAAGACAAAACATTTGGGGGGTTGAGAGGCTTCCACGCAGACAGTGTAGAGTGCATCTGCCTCATAGATAACAAAAGAAGGTCATCAAAAACAGGGGGATATGAATCTCAGCAAGCTAAGCCTTAATGTTTCACTAGTTTAACATCAAATCTAGCAAGCAAGAACGAATTTGTACTTTAGGGGAAAGGCATCACTCTAGAAGTGTCATAGTCCACCTTTTTTTTCCATTTTGCATACTTCCTAACATTAGTAACGTGTTTCCTTTTGGTAAGGTATTTGAAGTGTCATCTCCAAAAACTATCTGCTAATGTATTGTCAGAAATAGAAGAATTTGCATAATAGCTCACCTGTTTTTCTTTAGAAAGGTATAGAAATCACACGGAGATTTGGTAGCATGCAACTGCAGATTGCATTGTCATGCAGGCCTTACATATAGGAGCATGGGCACCTTGTCCCAACCACTATAACATAAATTCAGCAACATAATATTCAGAGATCCCCTTGCCTGAAGGTGTCTTATGTTTCATAAAGAAATAACATAGGTAGTGTTCTATGATATGCCCTCCGTTCTTCTTTAATGATAATTTAGAATGATTGCAATCAATCTTAATAAAATTTAGATCATGCTACTATGCAGAAGAGGTAATTGAATTTGTCATGAAAATATTGTTAATAGGACTGCCACTAAAAAACTTGTCATATCATTACATATATTTTTTAAAATTACTAACATACAGAGGGAAAACAATAATGATCAGTTTTGCATATTGGAGACCATGTTGACATCTAAATAAAAGGGCAAAATAAAATGACTTAAAAACATTTCATTTCAATCAAATAAAAAATAAGTGTTTTTTTATCTTCAAGACATACATATCAATAATCAAAGGAAGGCCCTGAAGAGAGGCATATGATCTTATATTTATAATCATGATCATTCATATCCTATGATTATGGTGGAAAAATTCTATTATCCCTATGAGTCTACAACTTGAAAGAAGGTACATGAAGTATTGCTTTTTTGCAGATTCTGTCAGCAATTGTTACAGAGGAAACAAGGCCCTTGGTTGGCTGTCCTGCAAAAAGTGGTTAGGTCCTTTTTGTAGCCTTTTCAATTACTTCCACAGCATACCCACCTAAAACACTTATTACCCATGTCTCGCATTCTCCTGTGAGTGTGGACAGCATGCTTCTTGCCACTATAAATAGAGGCTCATAACTCTACAATGCCCAATAAGCAACCAAGGGCACATCGAAGTGCACTAGGGTTCCCATTTACAACTAGCCAGAGCACCCATTTCTTCTGGAAAATATAGTTACTTGTCCCTCCAAAGCTCCAACCATGTCTAGATCTGTGGAGCCTCTAATTGTTGGGCGGGTGATTGGAGAAGTTCTTGACTCATTCAACCCATGCGTGAAGATGATAGTAACCTACAATTCAAACAAGCTTGTTTTTAATGGCCTTGAGTTCTACCCATCAGCAGTTGTATCTAAACCAAGAGTCGAGGTCCAGGGGGGTGATATGCGGTCTTTCTTCACATTGGTACAGAGAAGTCTAACTCTATCCTAGGAGTTCTATAGTTCGCTTTCAGTGTATTACATACTTTTTCCCCCCTAATTAACCATAACTCCAAATGCTTCAGGTTATGACAGACCCAGATGTGCCAGGACCAAGTGATCCATATCTAAGGGAACACCTACATTGGTAACCTTCAACGCTCCTTATCCAAAAGCTATACATTTGTGTCCAATTGGTGATTACTGATTCACTATATAACAATTTATGTTTCTGATGGAGATAGTACTAGTACCACATATTCTCTTGCATTCATACAAAACATCATATTTCTAATAAGAAAAACCTTTCTTCCAAACAAACCAATATATTTCTGAACAGATAATGACAATGGTGTAGCCAAATCAGTTAATCTTACCCTTAACACTTATGCAGGATTGTTACTGATATACCTGGAACAACAGATGCTTCTTTTGGTATGTCCTCTCCCTAACCTGCACTAGTCTGTTCCATGTTCTGCGTGCATTTGTTCTTTTGAATACACATCTGTCTCCCATTTAAATTGCAGGACGGGAAATCATAAGCTATGAGAGCCCAAAGCCCAGCATTGGTATCCACAGGTTCATTTTCGTGCTCTTCAAGCAGAAGCGCAGGCAAGCTGTAGTTGTGCCATCCTCTAGGGATCATTTCAATACACGCCGGTTTGCCGAGGAGAATGAACTTGGCCTTCCTGTGGCTGCTGTCTACTTCAATGCTCAGAGAGAGACTGCTGCCAGGAGACGCTAAAAAATTCCAGCTCTCATTGTCCCAGCTGTGATAAATAAAAGCCATCCAGTAGTTTCTCCTGTTGTCAACATTGTCCACCACATCACTAGGTTTGTGGATCAAGCCTTCATTACTACATCACTTGCCTCTAGAAAATCTACAATAAACCAAATGCATTTGACAAAATGTATTAGTATCAGGTTGTTTTCCATATGAAAAGAATATGTAATTGATTGTTTTTGTCAGAAGTAAGATTGAGAGTCATCATAAATACAAGTGCATTTATGCCAATCTTAGCAACCTATCACCAAAATAAGGGCTAGCTGGCAAAAAGGCTTTATCCACCAAATGCACTTTCTGGCTCCACAAGATGTGCACTTTTGTTGACATGCATTCTCCTGGACATGAAGTTTGTTAGATCTTGCTGTGTCACCTTGTAGAACGACAAAGACCCTCCTAACGGTGGTGCACCAGCGCTGCTAGCCTGCTACTATATTCCTAAAAACATAAAATAAAAGGGGACATCCATAACAAATGGTAAAAACAAAAATTTCCTTCACCAAACGACAAGAATCCATTCTGTATCCTGTACACATTCTTGCAAAAATCTGACTGTGAGCTCTCCACCACTATTCCCCCTTTTTCCATTGAATCACAATATTTCCCTCTAAGAACTTGAGTCCCAATTTCAGATGGATATCATTTCAGGCATCTCAACTTCCCTATAAGTCCGATTTGATTCGGATCTAACCCAATTTACACAAACAAGTGCACTCCATTAATACTAATCAGCTAGCTAGGTTTCCCATTATCCAAAGAAACTAATCAGCTAGCTGTACGCCATTACTAGAACATGATCTCAACAAGCATACTCGTGTAACTCCCAACTCTCCTGCACAGTACAGCAGGCGGAGCAGCAGAAAGCGCGGGCGCAGCAAACAAAATGATACAGTAACAATCAGATGGGATGGGTTTGGCCGAGTCCGAGCGAATCCTCACCGCTTCACCAGGGAATCCTCGCCGCGGAACTCGTCCCCGACCGGCGGAGGGGATCGCCGAGTGGAGGCGTCACTCATCCACCGAGGATATCCCGCTGCCAACGCCGCCCGCGGGCGGCGTGGTCGCCGAGGAGGTTCGCCGACCGCGAGGACGAGGTGCTCGCTGTACACCGTATTTATTCAACGACGTACTGGCGTATTTCTACGAGCAGTAGGCTTGGGCCGCAGATTTCCGGCCCATATATGAGGATGGGCCGGATTGCTCTTAACCAAAGAAGGCCTACGTGGGCTTCCTTGTTTCAATGCAACTGAAATAGGCCGTATGTTGTTGTAGCACAAAGGACCATTTCAATATGGCCCAAAGCATATGTGGGCCTTACCTCTGGAAGAAATCTATTTTTGGGCTTTAATATGCTAGACCAACTTAGCAAATTTTTACTGTTAATAATTTAATTATTTTTTTAATTTATAAAACTAATTTTTAATTATTATTTTTTTTAGAAATAGTCTCTTGCCGCCATGGGCCAGGGCGGCAAATGGCCTGGCCGTCAGTGGGTCGTGACGGCGTGGACCGCCGTTAGCCGGGGGCCACGTGGGCTTGCCACCGTGGCCCACGGCGGCGAATGCCTCACGGGCCCCCCGTGAGGCCGGCAGAACAGCAGGGGCAGAATGCAAATTTGCATTCGCTGCCCTAGGGGAGGACAGTTTTTAGCCCTCCCCTATAAAAGCCCTTCACACACTCGCCGGCGCGTCATTTCCCCCTTTCGCCTCCAGCGTTTGTCCGATAGAGCTGAGACAAAGGAGAAGCAGTATAGCGGCGAAGCCCTCACGGATTTTTGAGCCGAACCCAGGTATTTTTTGCTCTCCCTCCGTCATGTAGTCAATTTTTTAGACAAGTGTTAATTAGTACTAGACGCATAGTGTAATACCCGATATAGTATGAAAATATTAGCGGTTTGGCATAACCATCGTTAGTATTAAATTTATTTGACCGTACTAGAAGAACATTAGCGGACAGGTAGTAAATTGTAGATATTTTAGAAATAAATATGCTCCGCCATGGCCATCGTTGGTATACGTCATTTCGACACGTTAGATAAACCTAGTGTATAACTTTATTAGCGCCGTCAGGCTAGTTTGTAAAATGTAGAAACGGTAATGGTTTGACTCATACCTATAGCCTTTTTATGGAACGAATATTGATTAGTACAGATTAATAACTGTAGTGAAAATCTTTTTTGTCAACAGAAATGGCAATTAGAGTTGTATTCGCGATATATCACGGTGAAGGAAATATCAGAGAAGGACAATATGGGGTAGATTTATCGGAGTTCAACGTAGCACAAAAGGGAATTATAGCTCCAGCTGAGAGAAGTTTTCCTAGAGTTTACAATTGGTTAATGAGGGGATTCGGAGTAGATCCTCAAGTAAATGCAATTACGGTATACACACTGGTTAGCTGGGCTATGGAAGGTTTTTGGTGGAAATTAATGCCAATAGATTCGACGGCCAGCTGAGTATTTTTTGTGAAGAGTGCACTGCAACGAGGATGGGCACTTAGCATCCTAGTGGTAGTGCATGACAGGGTCAGCATTGATCAGGCTGGTCCAAGTACAGCGGAAGGGCCCAATAAAACAGAGGAGCAAAATGAGGTAGAAGACGAGGGTGCCGGAGAGGAAGGAGGCCAAGAAGACATGGGACCGGGGGGGTTTGCAGATGAAGGGGAGAGACACCCAGGTCTAGTACAGGAGATGGAAATTGAAGACACAGAACCTGAGCATATGGAGGATGATGATTGTTTGGAGGATGATGTATACCCGGCAGAATGGGACAACGAGGACTTCTCCGGACTCGTTGTCTCAGAGGGGCACACCATGCCATGGGAGTATCGGCAGAATGAAGTGGTGCAAGGCGCTAGGTATGCCGAAAAGGTACAGTTGACAGAGGCTGTGAAAATGTGGGCCGTATCACTTGGGAGGGAGTTCTGTATCAAAGTCCACCGGATCAGTGTACAAAGTGAAATGTGCAAGTTCAAGCGATGGCTGTCCATGGAGGATGTACGCATCCAAGAAGAAATATGACGACTATTGGTCCGTGTCAATCGTGACAGAGCACAACTGCCATCTTCCGGGTGTTCAGAAGTGCCACAGGAACATATCATCTGCATTCATCGCTTCAGAGCTGTATTATGCTATTGTGGAGAACCTCCAGTTCGAGCCCAAGTCAATTATCGGGCGCATCGAGGAGAAGTACAAGTACACCATTACATATGTCAAGGCATGGAGGGCCAAACAGAAGATAATTGAAAGGAGATTCGGCAGTTTTGAAGCTTCGTACAATAATTTGCCTCGCCTACTAGAAACCATCTGTGCGAGGAATCCTGTCAGCTACTCCGAAATTAAAACTTTCCCATCATTAGCAAATCCTAGGCAGAGCGTCTTTCAGCGGGCCTTCCTCTCTCTGCAGGCGTGCATGTTTGCATTTCTTCATTGCAGGCCCATTCTCTGCATCGACGGCATGTTCCTAACTGGAAAATACAGAGGGTAAATGTTGACGGCAATCAGAGTAGGCGAGAATAACCAAGTGTTACCCTTGGCCTTTGCCTTCGTCGAGAGCGAGAACACAGAGAGTTGGTACTGGTTTCTGAAGCTGGTTAAGGAAAAGGTGGTGGGGATGAGGCCAGAGGTATGTCTCATACATGACCGTCATGTAGGGATACTGCGTGCAATTGAGGAGCTGCGAAACGGCTGCGCAAACAAGGGATACCCTCCGGTGTGGGAAGATGTAAAGAGCAGATGGTGCATGCGTCATATGGGCGCAAACTTTTATAAGCAGTTCAGAAACAAGGAGCTGATGGCCATGTTCAAACGTTTGTGCGCCCAGAATCAACAGAAGAAGTTCAATAAACTGTAGAGGAGACTTGATGAGTTGACAGCCAAACATAGAGGCGAGAGTTCTGCAAGACCCGCAGCTAGAGGTGTTGACGGCCCTGAAGCTCTAGGTGCACTTCCCACCGATGACGGTACATTCAGAAAGAGGCCCGGTTCCTCGGTTAGCAGATTTTCGCAGTGGATCGAGCACGAGCCGAAGGAGAAATTGGCATTGCTGTACGATGAAGGTGGAGCAAGGTACGGCATAATGACTACGAACCTTGCAGAGGTCTACAACTGGATCATGCGTGGTGTGAGGCAACTCCCCCTTGTTGCCATCGTGGAGTTCATCCTACATGGAACACAGACGTACTTCCACGACAGGTACAGATAGAATGGCCTATCTATGGCCGATGGAAACCTTTGGTTCGGCACTAAAATGACAGAGTACCTTGAGGAGAAATGCAAGAAGGTAAGAGAGCACCGAGTCCAAGTACAGGGCACACGAGAGCGTAGATTTGAGATATTGTGTACCGATAGGTCCAGGCGTGGCATATTCGCAAGAAAACCTATGCAAGAGTATGTCCTAAAGGAAGATGGGACATGCAAGTGCTCCTGCCGGAAACCAAGCTTGTACCACAAGCCCTGTTCTCATGTCATTGCCGCTTGCGGGGAGTGCGGCAGTGATGAATGCCAATATGTGTCCCCGTACTTTAAAAAGGAAGCAATCATGCATACATGGAGTACCGAGATTTTTGGTTTCGGCATCGTCGGCACTTTTACTAAAGACACAAGCCCAGTTTATTACATCCCTGACCCGACGAAGGCAAGGAACAAGGCAGGCCGCCGTCGGACACGGAGGATTCGCAATGATATAGACGAATCCGAGGCCGGCGTTAGCGCTATACGTTGCAGTAGGTGTGGAGAGGAGGGACATACCTATAAGAAGTGCACGAAAGACGCCGAGTCCCCAAGTGCAGCGGAAGTTACTGTGGAAGGATCAGGCGCCGATGGAATGCGGCCAACCACTGATAGGCAGCGTCATCGCAGGCGTTCTCATGCACCTTCGGGTTATGTTGTGTAGTATAGCCGCTGGTTGCTGATGTAATCTCCCTGTAATGTGTACCAATCTGCATGTATTGTTATCTGATTTTTGTTTTAGTGTGGGCCAGATCGGCGTGTCATATCTATTGCCGTCTGTTGAAATGTGCTCTTTGTTTTCACTTTGCCAATGCTGGCCTTTTAAAAGTACTTTGCTGTCTGTTAATTTTCTGACTGTAATGCACTATGTTTAATTGAGCTAATCCGTTCCGCTTCTTTTTCCTTCCAGGTATGGACTACCAGACGCCTGAGCTGCTAGATCACGCCACCGATCAGTCCTATCGGTCGTTTCTCTCGGCGGTGCAGAACCTCGAGCTCGGTACCTTACGTCCTCGACCTTCTAGGCAACTCCTTCCCGTGGACCCTCGGTTCACGACTAGGTACGTACGAACGTTGTACTGTGAAGCTGTATATGTGAACTTACTAACTTGCTTTGTTTTGATTGTCAGGTTGCGGGAGGCAGGCCTTCTGCCGCTGTGTAGGCTGGTAGCAGCCGCAGTGGACCCGAATGACCCGGCGAAGAAGTGGGGTATCAACCGGGCGCTGATCACAGCTCTTGTGGACCGGTGGAGACCGGAGATACACACCTTCCACCTCCCATGCGGTGAGATGGCCCCCACGCTGCAGGACGTCAGCCTCCTCCTTGGGCTGCCTCTAGCCGGCGAGGCGGTGGGCCCAGTTGACGGGCTTCAGGCGTGGCGAGACGACATCCTGCAGCGGTTCGCCCCGGTTCACCGTGCTCCGGGGCTTTCCCTCGTCGGCGAGATCTCCCCGTACACGCATGCGGGCCCCCCTCAGGCTTGGGTACTGAGCTACACGGTAAGAATGCTTTCTTGTTGTTTTATGTTCGTCCTTCAATCCATACTAGAATTACAGTGTCAACTTCCTTATATGTTACTGCAGTCTGATCAGCTAGACTTGGAGGCCGACGCGTACTCACTGCAGAGGAGCCTGGAGGCGTACCTGTTGTAGCTGTTCGGGTGGGTGATGTTCACCAACTCGCACGGCCACGCAGTCGACAAGGGCTTGGTCCCTTACGCGAGGGAGATAGCTGACGCCAAGGACGGTGCTGTTCCCCAATACAGTTGGGGATCGGCAGTCCTTGCCGCCACGTACAGGGGTCTGTGCGACGGCTGCAGGAAGACCAAGCCAGAAGCGGTCTTCACGGGTTGTCCCGTGGTAGACCACAGTCCGTACGAGCCGATTCTGTACGTGAATGTCCCACCGGAGGACTATCCGACGATGGGGACGGTGTGGTGTCGTCGTGAGGTATGTTCAGTGTTAGAACCGTCTCGGTTTTTTATGTTACTTGGACTAACGAGAACTCTTTACCTGTTTGTAGCGTTGGTACGCTCACGTGCAGGTGCAGAAGTCGTACCCAGACTTCGTCATGGAGTTCGACAAGATCACGGACAACGACGTTGTCTGGGAGCCGTACAGCGCCGAGGCGATGATGGCGCGTGCGCCGCTTGGGCTGTCGTCCCTCTGTACCAGGGACCAGGCGTACTGGCTGACGATGACGCCGATGCAGAAACATATGCGAGGTCCCCATGGTGAAGGGACATCGGCAGGAGCGGCGGGTTCTGCAGGGGCCAGTACATCGTGGGGAGCAGGTCCTTCCGGTACCGCTGGAGGATCGAGGACGGCAGCCTCCACGATCGGGCGAGGATTATCAGGTACGTCAGGTTAGAACATATTCTCCATAACTAACTGCACTTTTTATTCAGCTGACGCGAACTTTTCTTTACCAGCCCCACGCAGCGGATCTCACCACCACCTGGGAGACACTGGGCGAGGATCTGCCCGGAGCACCTCTGCTTGGATCTCTACCGAGGATACCTCGTTCCGGAGCAGGACTGATCGGGTCGTCACAGCTCGGAGGTGCACCGCACACACAGCCGCACAACACCGGTGCTTTCCCTACTGCTCAGGTGGTCCGAGCCACCCGTGGGGTACCGGCGGACCGCCTGAGGTACTCGCACGGGTACGTGCGAGCACAGCCTAGGAGGACGAGGAGGCGTATGGACTAGGGGCTATTGTTGTATTTATTTATTTATAGCTCTCGCATAACTTGTTCAAATTTTTCATGTCCATATTCACCCCCTCTAGGCTCGATCCCACTCTTTAGATCTGACCTTTCACAAATATTTACAACGGTACTCCGTCCTGTTTGTACCATTTTAAAAGGACAAACCACTTTCGGCGCATACTATGCGTGAGTACGGACCACCTTTACTTGCATAATATAGGCCCCGCGTGCGCCACATTGAGACAAGCGAGCTTTCGGCGCGTCGCTTTAGTCATGCGTCGTCACGGGCATTCTGAATACATGGTCGGCCACTTCAACCGCTTTTTGCATATGCATGTCCCTTATATTTTGACCTGTACGCCTCATAGGAAAATAGACGCACGACAACCTATATAAAAGCACCATCATAGTAGCAGAGGGCCTTCACCCAGCCCCTCGGGCAAACTTCGTACCGTTTATGAACTACGGCCACTACCTGCCTCACTAATTTCCTTTTCTTCTTGTAGCAACATCGAACAATGCCTCCTACACCTCTTTTCGTGGAGGATTGCAACTGGCGATATTTAGGTTTCGCTTTGGTACTGCCACCTTGGGCTGAACGCTCGATATGCCTTTGTGGTGACCGTTGTCGGCTACGCGTATCTCATCAGGAGGAGACTTACGGCTGGAGATACTTCGAGTGCGTGCACCGGAGTCCCCAGGCATGTGTTTCAGTCAAGTCTTTGTCATATTCGTTTTTACGCCCACGACTCTTACACCAGGATATTTACCTTAATAGACCGAGAAAAGATATTGTGGCTTCATCGAGTGGATTGACAATGACAACCCGGAATATGACTACCTCCCGTTAGATGAAAGCATAGCGCAATACATGGCCAGGAGGGCGGAGCACGAACAACGTCTAGAGCTAGAAGGGGCAGACTGGAGAAATCGACCTCTCGGACTACCGCGATGGGAGGACTGTCCAAAGTGCGCTTGTGGTGATCGTTGCCAGGTCATCAGGTCGAGAAGGCCAGGAACACTGCGACGCAGAAGCTTTGTTTGTCCGAACATTCTTGACGACGATATCGATGTAAGTTCAAGCCGCATCTTACATCCTGCAGGTAGTTTACCTTCACCAAACGTGACAAATTTACTAATCAAACTCGTCCCACAGGATCCTCCAAGGAGGTGTCAATTCAGATAATGGATTGACAATTTCACGCCGTCAAATCTATCACGGCACTGGAACATACAACCAGAATCACCAGTCGACTATAGCCTGTCTAGATCGTACCATGAACGAATCGCCCGCTTTTTTAGGAACCGGTGACTAGAACGAGCGAATATATTGTACTGCTCACAAGTTGTATCCGTTGTTGTCGGCGAAACGGGACAGGGGGTCCCACATACCGGGGTCGCGTGGGTCCCAGCCACGTCAGTCACTCCGGGGCCTACGATCTGCATGATTGGCGACCGACGTCGTCTGTATCGTCCGGGCACGTCTCCCCGTGCCCAGACGCGCCGCCTCCGGCCCCGGACGCGGGTCGCCCGGGCACGTCTCCCCGCGCCCAGGCGCGCCGCCTCCGGCCACGGTAGCGGGTCGCCCGGGGACAACTCCCCGAGCCCAGACGCGCCGCCTCCGGCCCCGGACGCGGGTCGCCCTCTCTGATCTCGACAGCATGCACGACCAGACAGCTGCCCGCAGCAGCCGGGCGGCCGGATGATCACCTCCACGACTTAGCCGCCGGCAGCTCGGCGTGCAGGACGGCCTTGGATGCCGGCTAAGCAGGAGGACGGCGGACGTGTGCACAGGACAACTCACCGGAAGATTGTTCCCTCTGTGTTTCGGTGCTGTAGACTCCCCTCATCTATAAAGGAGAATCCATGCCGCCGACGAAAGGGGCGGCTCAAGCTCCAACAATAGACAACAAGGCTACCTTTACTGTTCTTCTTCCCCAAGTCTCCCGGTTACGCTTCCGGGCTCCCCGGGTACACCTTGTAACACAACCATACACTTTCTCCCACATAGCATACACACAGGACGTAGGGTATTACGCTCCGGCGGCCCGAACCTGTATAAATCCTCCTGTCTCCTCTGTGTGCCACGGTTTCTCGTCTTCTCCAACGCCTCGTACACCTGAGAACAACTCCCCTGGCCGAATCTCAAAAGGGGGGTCTCCCGACTTCCCGCCGTCGGGGTTTCGTCCTTCGACAGCTGGCGCGCCAGGTAGGGGGAGTTTCCTTTTCAGGTGGTACGCCGGCAGCACCGGCGCGCTCCATGGCGACCGGCCATCATCATCAGCAGGATTCCGACGACGAATCCGGCGGCTTCACCCCGCCGGACAATGCTAGCCCTCTGGCTAGCTCACCGCATTCCCCCACGTCTTCCTGGGGGCGCGCGGTGCGTGCTGCACGGGCCGACTTCACCCAGTGGCGGCCTGGCCGAGCGGCCTCGGCACCTCCCTCCGCGGAGGGAGCCGGTAAGTGCCCGGCTGGGTCCGCCACGGCCTCATTCGTGAGGCGCGAACAGGCGCGCCGCTCCACGGCGCGCCACCATCAAGACATCCAACCGGCGACGCCGCAGGAAGCCCTCCTGGCGGCGAAGGCTCTCCTGCGCCACCCCCCGGCTTCACCGGGGGCAACGGCGGGGAAAGGCGGTGGCTCGGTGAAGTCGCCGACCTCGTAGGTACGGCCCATCGCCTGATCACCGCCGGCAATCATGCAGGAGCCGGCGAGTCCTCGCGTTCCGCCTCGCGCCGGGACAGGAGGAAGCGCCAGAAAGCCAAGGCGGCCGCTGAGAGCTCCGCCTTGGCCGCTGTGGCCAGCCCCCGGGGCAACACCGCCCACGAGGACGACGACGGCGGCGGTAAGCGGCAAAGGGCCGCACGTGCGCCGCCGCCGCCGGAAATGGCCCGGGGATGGTGCGCCTTCCACCAGACGGACCGGCACGACCTGACGGAGTGCCGCGCCGTCGAACGCTTGGCCAAACGCCTCGAGGAGCGGCAGTAGGCCGAGCCCGGTCGAAGCCCTTGGCTCCCGGGCGTGCATATTAAGCCCCGGTCGGAGCCCTTGGCTCCCGGGTGCGTATCTAGCCCCGGTCGGAGCCTGGCTCCCGGGAAGCGTCGACTGTATCGGTTCTGGTTCCTTGTCTGGCTTTCGGTTTAAAATCTCTCCTCTCCTCCTTTATTTTGAGAAAGTCTTCCCCTTTCCTTTGCCATAGGGTACGACTGTCCGGACTCCATCGGACGCGATGGCGAGCCCGGGCGGTCCGTCCCGACTCAGTCCGGGGCCTCCGTGCCCCGGACGCACATTGGGTACGACTGCCCGGGCCCCATCGGAAGCGATGGCAGGCCCGGGCGGTTCCTCCCGACTCAGTCCGGGGCCTCCGTGCCCCGGACGCACATTGGGTACGACTGCCCGGGCCTCATCGGAAGCGATGGCAGGCCCGAGCGGTTCCTCCCGACTCAGTCCGGGGCCTCCGTGCCCCGGACGCACATTGGGTATGACTGCCCGGGCCCCATCGGAAGCGATGGCAGGCCCGGGCGGTTCCTCCCGACTCAGTCCGGCCCGCTCCTCGCGCCGCGGCCTCGGGACATGAGACACGAGTTGATGGCTGGGCGCATACCAATAGCATTCTACAGGCAGCAAGCGTGGCGCTCGTCGCAGAGCGCCCCTCGCCCGGCAAACATAGGGCCCGGGACCTACCTCCCGGGCCCGACTCTGAGGAGCCCGAACCAGGGCGGCATCGCCAAGGCGAGTGCGCGCCTAGAAACGTGGCACCCGGAATGACCCTCACAGGGCACGAGTACCCGGACGGCGTCGTCTCAGCAAAGGCGGGTTCCGGAGAAGTTGTCCCGACGTGGTCCATAATCTTTAGCCGGGGCCCCGTGCCCGGGCGTATGCTGACCACGTGGAAACCACATAACAGTCCGGGGCCCCCTGGGTCCCGGGCACATACTTGAGCCGAGGTACGGATTCCCGAATCCGCGCCCGGGCCTAACACCGAGGAGCCGAACCAGGGCGGCGTCGCCAAGGCGAGCGCAAGCCTAGGAACGCGACACCCGGAATAGGGCGCGATAGCCCGGACAGCACCGCCCCGGCGAGAATGCATCCGGAGGGTCGTCTCACATCCCATATTCAAGCCCGGGCCCCCGGAACCCGGCTTATATCAAAAACGCATTTCAGTCCGGGGCCCCCGGGTCTCGGACACATATCCTTAGCGCTGGCCGGGGCCCCGGGTCCCGAGCGCATGCCTTTCCCCGGCCTCGAGGCACGCGAGGGAAGCGAGCCCGAGCTCCATTCCTAGCGACATCAAACACCTTCACAAATCTGTCTATATAAACATCTTGTAAGTTGGGCGAGCCCGGGCCAGCGCCGAACTTCCCCGGAAACTCAGCGCTGGCCGGGGCCCCCATGTATATACATTTTACATAAGCAATGTTTTTAATACCCTCCCCGGTCTCGTTCCTTTCGTCGTTTCCCGTGTGTTGCGTTCGTGGCATGGGGTGGACAAGGGAACGAACCGGACGCTCTCAAAGTTCACTATGTGTAGAGCAGACTTTTCCCCGGCGGTTCTGGGGACGGCTCATACCACACAAAGCTGGGCGCCCAGGGAGACTCCGTTTCTTCCTGGTGTACCGGGCCGAAGTCGTTCCATCGCCAGACCTCTCCTTCAGCTCTCGGGTACAGCGCTACATCGACAAACATCAACCACGACAATATGCAGCTCGACAACCTCGACTTCCTCGAGGAATGAAGGTGGCGCGCCCCGCTCCGCGTCGCTCGTTACCAGCACGGCCTCAAGCGCTATCCTTGGCGTCAGGTTTGGGCCCGATCACTTCTGGGTTGGGGTTCGAATCTCCGCCGTATTTCATACGGGTCGGAATGAAATCTTCCCCCCGTGGGAAGGCCCCTCCCTGGTGATCGGAACTTCCCAACCAGGCTCGGTAAGCCTGGGAGCATCCCCATAAATGCTATCTGAAAACACATCCTGTAAGTGCCATCAAACCTCAGCACTGGCCGAGGCCGGGCCCCAGGTATATTCGCTTTCCATAGTAATACTTTTGTTATCGTTCCCGGGCTCATGCCCTTATCCTTCCTTATGTCGCTATCGTGGCGATCTCCTCCCTGGGGGCATAATCGGGTCGCTCCCGTGTGGTGGCTTGGTGTTGCGCCTAAGCATCTGTTCCCTACCAGCGAGCTACCGTATCCCATCTGCTAAACCCCGGACATCGTCTAAGCCCCGGCTTGCGGTGTCCCGCACTGGTTGGCTTCGGGCTCGGTTTTTTCCGCTGCTAGGGGGCAGATTCCTTACGCGCAATCCTTTCCTCCGCTCGGTCGCGACCGCGAAGAGGCCCCCACGAGGTGGTAGACGCAACGGTTCACAACATGGGATGGACAAGGGAACGAGCCAAGTGCTCTCACGGTTCATCATGTAGAGCCCGTCGTCGCGGCATCGTTGTGCTCATAGGCCAACGAGGCCCGGAGGCACGAAGGGCCCCCGGGACCCGGAAGACGGGCGGGGGCCGAACCAGCGAACTTAGTTCGCTCCACCAGGCTCGCTTCCAGAGGCTCGTGCCCAGGGGAACCAGGTTCCCGGATCGGGCGACCGTCGCGTTCGACGCCCCCGGAGTCCGAGCCCCCGGGGATGACGCTGCCCCAGGGCCGGACAGGGGCCATAGGCCCGACGGCTGTTCGCAGCTGCTGAGACCTCGCTGTCGGACGACGCCCGATACTTGGCGGTTCCCGGACACGAGGCCCCGAACACCAGCGACCTCCGAACAACGCAATAAACCAAGGTACGAAAATATAAACATAATCATATACGTATACAAATGTCTCCCTTTGTACAAGACAGGCAAAACCAGAGCGCAAGCGCGAGCGAGGCCCGGAGACGCCGTTGCACGGGGAGAGGTCGCTGGCCTCCTTCGGACCGGACCTCGCGCAACGACAGAAGAAGGCCGCTCGGGGGCATGGAGGACCCCCGGGCCCCGAAGGCCCCCGCGTATGGCGTCAGAAGGAAACCGGCGCCTTCCTCAAACTCTTTGTCGGGCGTCAGCTCTACAAGGAGATCACCGCGGTCGAGGAACCCTGCCCCCGGGGCAGCGGACTCGGCCACGGCCTCCCGCGACTCCCTCGCGAACCTACCGCGACTTTCTCGCGAACCTCCCGCGACTTCCTCGAGCTCACACCCCCGAGACGCGAGCCCGGCCCCTTAGGCCCAGGCGTTTTCCTCTCGGGAGGGTGTTTCCTTCTCCCGCGCCTCTATCTCGAACCAGGTTCTCGGGGCGGGTAACTATCTCGCGTGCTGCCCTCGGGAACCGAGTTCCCGGGCAGGCAGCTACGCCGGGGCCCGGAAGAGGCACTCGGGCGCTACGGCCGCTCACGGCTGCCGGCGCTCGGTGTCAGATAGCGCCTGGCACTCGGCGCTTCCGGGCCCGGGAAATCAACAACAACCTCAGCAGAACTCTCACCGATGTCGGGGAGCCGCTTGGTGCAGCCCGCGTCGTGGCCCTACACGCCACGGACTCGAAAGTCGACCGCGCGCTTCCGGAAGGCCTCGGCCTCCCGGTCGATCTGCACCGACCAGGACTCGGCGGCCCGGGAACGTTCCCGGGACCCGGGGTCCGAGGCGACCGCTCCCGGGGAAGTTACGTCTCCCTCGGACTTCTCGTCAAACGTACAAGGTGCTCGCCGCGGTCGACGGACCCTGCCTCCGTTGCAGCGGTCTCGGCCACGGCTTTCCGCGTCCCTTCGCGAACCACCACGGCTTCGTCAACATTTTCTTGATCAGGTTGGGAGCGATTACTCGGACTACATCGCCTCGACAAGTGCGAATCCGGGGAGGTCGTCCGAATTCGTCCCATATTTCCTGCCCGGGTCTCCGGGCACATAACCACCGTAATAACAGCTGGGACCCTGTGCCCGCTCGTTTCTTCGAGACATGGCCCTGTTCCTGCCCGAAGTAGATCCCGGCCGAGCAACAGGGCCAGGGGCCACTGTCGGCGAAACGGGACAGGGGGTCCCACATACCGGGGTCGCGTGGGTCCCAGCCACGTCAGTCACTCCGGGGCCTACGATCTGCATGATTGGCGACCGACGTCGTCTGTATCGTCCGGGCACGTCTCCCCGTGCCCAGACGCGCCGCCTCCGGCCCCGGACGCGGGTCGCCCGGGCACGTCTCCCCGCGCCCAGGCGCGCCGCCTCCGGCCACGGTAGCGGGTCGCCCGGGGACAACTCCCCGAGCCCAGACGCGCCGCCTCCGGCCCCGGACGCGGGTCGCCCTCTCTGATCTCGACAGCATGCACGACCAGACAGCTGCCCGCAGCAGCCGGGCGGCCGGATGATCACCTCCACGACTTAGCCGCCGGCAGCTCGGCGTGCAGGACGGCCTTGGATGCCGGCTAAGCAGGAGGACGGCGGACGTGTGCACAGGACAACTCACCGGAAGATTGTTCCCTCTGTGTTTCGGTGCTGTAGACTCCCCTCATCTATAAAGGAGAATCCATGCCGCCGACGAAAGGGGCGGCTCAAGCTCCAGCAATAGACAACAAGGCTACCTTTACTGTTCTTCTTCCCCAAGTCTCCCGGTTACGCTTCCGGGCTCCCCGGGTACACCTTGTAACACAACCATACACTTTCTCCCACATAGCATACACACAGGACGTAGGGTATTACGCTCCGGCGGCCCGAACCTGTATAAATCCTCCTGTCTCCTCTGTGTGCCACGGTTTCTCGTCTTCTCCAACGCCTCGTACACCTGAGAACAACTCCCCTGGCCGAATCTCAAAAGGGGGGTCTCCCGACTTCCCGCCGTCGGGGTTTCGTCCTTCGACAGTTGTTGTATTTCATACTATGGGTGTCGCATTCATCATGTCGCAATGCGAACGGCTCACATCTAGCTAATATCACTATGCTATTGTACGTGCACTGCGTTAAGTATCAACCGAGTGGATCACAAATAATACAATATATCGTCTCTCAATGTCGAATTAAAAATCATTCAGTACGTACATTGTGCAAAAATTTAGGAAAAAATTCATATGCCCTAACATTCTGTTCGCCTGGGGGTCTTAAGCCCCTCACGTAAAACGGATCGGCCTATAACCATGTCATTAATTAAGTATTACCGAAAATAAACTTAAAAAAATGATCAGTACGATTTTACAAACTAACGCCCACCATCGTCGGATTATAAAAAAAACTTCAAAAAACATACCCTAAACCACGATTAAAACTAAATTTTGTGAAGCGTGTAGGCGAAAGACGGGGAGGAGTGGATTGCGAGTGCCGATCCGGACATACAAGGAGTGAAATGTGAGTAGCGATTCGAAAATACTCTCAGTTTGACAAATTTTCTTCACGACGTGAACAATCTATGATATTTGGTTTTTTTTAATAACGACCCAATAAATGTAATGGCACAATAAATAGAATTTAAAAATCTAATTTTGAGAAATAAATTTTCAAAATTTTTGGGGTTAAAAATTAGCAAGAAAATAAGGCAGAAAAATTAGCACTCGTAATTCACTTGAAAATTTGCAAATTTGGTAATTTGCAAATGGCTCTAGGGGGCTGAACGCAAAAATACATTCGCCGCCTTGGGTGAGGGCAGCGAATGCATTTTTGCGTTCGGCCCCCTGGAGCCATTCACCGCCGTGGCCCAGGGCGGCAATGCCACGTGGTCCCCGGCCCGCTGACGCCGTGGGCCGCCGTCACGGCCTGGTGACGCCGCCGTGGGCCTAGGCCATTTGCCGCCCTAGGCCACGGCGGTTTTTAAATGCCGCCCTGGCCCACGGCGGCAAGAGGGTATTTCTGCAAAAAAAAAATTAAAAATTAGTTTTATAAATTAAAAAATAATTAAATTATTAATAGTAAAAACTCCCAACTTACCCTGTCTTGCCCAACACAACCACCGCACGCATATTCTCTTTTAGCTTTGGCCAAAACGATTACTGGAAATATATATTAATTTTAATATTTTTTAGTTCAAATATTATATTTAGGATTATTTTGATAGTTTCCGGGCAAAATTTTGATTTTTGAATTTAAATTCAGTTTGGTAAAATATGGTATCCATGATTCACATAGGCAAGTACACTAATTTCGAACCAACAGATAGAAATTTTGAACAGGATTGATATGGTAGGTAGGTAGCCACAAAATTTCAATCCCAAAACCTCAATTTACACATCGGATACATTGCTATACACGTCGGAATTTGTCCCCTTTTTTTCTCGAATCAGTAGTATTATTATTGATCTGATCAGTAGCGCTGAAAATTTCCCATGTTTTGGAATCTTGAGAAGGAAAACCTCGCCGAATTATTGCTGTTGCTCCCACTGTACCGCCCAACACGCGTCCTGCTACCGCCGGACATGAAGAAGAACCTCCTCCAGCTAGCATCGTCGCACCCAGCGCCGCCGTGGTAGCGGCCGGAATAATACGACGAGACGACGACGCTGCTCGCCGTGACCGGTACCGCCTTGCTGACCGAGCTCACCGGCAGCAGGCAGTTGGCGAGGAGCGCGTCGCCTTCGTCGTCGTCGCCGGCGAGAACGACACAGCCGCTGCTTACCCGGCGCCTGTACTCCTCGCCGTCACGGTGGTCGATGAGGGCGATGTCTAGCTCGAACAGCTCGTCGTCTTCGTCGTCGTCGTCGGTCACAATCATCGTGCTCTTGTCCTCGCCGCCGCCGTTGAGCTGCTGCCGCTCCCCGGCAGCGACGGCGTTAACGTTGCCGACGACGGTGGCTGTGGCCGTGGTGATTTCTTGGTAGGTTGCCGCGTTTGCTTCTAAGGCTGACATTGTGAAATGGTAACCTTTCGTAGTGATTTCAGTTGGGTATACGTGCAATGCAGTGCAGTGAAGGTATTGTATATATGCTCTGCACGCGTACGTGCTAATAGAATCGGGGACTTTTGGTGGTTCATATTTTTTTGCCCTTTTGTTGTTAGATTTTGCTGGTGCAGATTGTTGAGAAATGACGTAGGGGACATGGTAGGTTGCCCAGTAGGCTGCCAACTTAGTAAACGTTTCTTTTATCAATTCAGACCATATAATTCTTTTAAGTCGTAATGGTAAAAGCCACGCAGTTAAACAGAAATTTTGCAGCTCATTGAAAATTTTTGTCTATCTATTATTAAATTACAAAGAAAAAAGACATTATGGTTCGCTTTGAAGGAATAGAAATGAAGATTATTGTAGCAACGTAGATTAATCTATCAACGCAAAAAATTATATATCGAAACAGAAATTGACCAAATAGCTGTATATAAAACATACCTATATTATGGAAATATAAATGTTTTATATATCGAATGTAACTCTATATTTAAAATCTAGCTAGCTCTACACAAAATTGTTCTAGTAGTACTTACTTTCTCGTAAGTCGTTTTAGATTTTTTTTAGACGTTGGTTTGTTGGTTATAAATGCTCAGATAAGTTTAAGCTACGGCGGATAAGCCATAGTTTTTAGCCATAAATATAAATGAAGTAAACATAATAATTTATAAATAAAATTCTTATATCTATATTATTTCTCTTTAAAGGTCAAGTCTACATAATAGACTATAATATAAAACTGTAAAATTTAAATTTAAATTTTGGCTGAGGTTTGCCATTTGCACGCGGCACATTCGTAATCGATTGTATGATCTGAGCGACGGGACGGGGATGGATCTCGGACTCTCTCAGTGCTCACTCCAGAGCAGATATTTGATTTGCTTTGCAGTGTATGGTCGGTAATTTGCTTTGATTTGGAAATAATATTTGCAGGAATAAAGTGTTGTCACACATTCAGGAAAACTTAAATTAAACGGTAGAGTACGAAATAATAATAATATACTAGGAGCACAAATTAAGCTTCGATTGAGTGTCACTACTCCTACATCACACTGCTAAGTTTGACCCAAAATGCCGTTTTTTTTCGTCCACACTTGACTGGGCATGAGCGTCTTAAGTTCTAAACAAAAGGTGTACTGCTCCTGAGCTAAACACGGTGCATGGCACGCATCATCTGGTTAACCTACTTCACCTACTTGTTGCTAGTAGTAATTTTTTACTTACAAAAGCTAATTAATTATTAATTATGGACTCCTTGCATGCAATGCATGTGGAAGGACGGAACAGAATCACTTCGGCTGCTTGCCGGGTGGCTTGAGGGTGGCCGCGCCGGCGCCGGCGGTGGAGGCGGTGGCTGGCCGCTGCTGGGTCGACGTCGAGGTGGGGACGGCGGAGGACGGCGACGACATGACGGCGTGGTCGTTCTTGAGCTTGGCGAGGAGGGCCTTGTTCTCCTGGTTGAGCAACTGCGCCTTCCTCCGCAGCCGCTCGTTCTCCTCCATGATGTACAGGTTCTCCAGGTACAGGTTCAGGTTCACCCTGTCCATCCTTCCTTGCCTCTTCGCTACCTGCACTCAAATCATCGAAATGCATGCCCAATTAATCCCTACCACTAGTTAGTAGTAGTAATTAGCACTTGCTGCATGCTTGATTGACACACGCTTCAAAAGCTAGCTAAAGGCAAACCATCGATCATGCATACATTATTCTTGCATCCTCGTACTACTAACAATTATTAGCCATGACAGAGGATTATACTATATGCAACCAAGGAATGTGCTCATGCCAAATGCAAGTTGCTTATGAGAAGAGATTCATGAAAAATGAAACACTTTCAACTCGAGACAAGATACACTCAAAGTCTCACCTTTCTGAAGATGCTGGGCTAGCTAGCTAGAGAGAGGAAGATAGCAGTAGCAGGTTTCAGGAGATTGTATTCTTCTATTGAGCAGTGGTGTTTGTGTAGCCATCTACTGTATTTATAGCCCTCGAGAAGTGGCCGCGTATACTGACTGTGTACAGTGTACTGTACTCCTATCTGCTAGCCGCGGGTCGGTCAAGGCCTTCAGTTCAGACTTCGAACTGAACAAGAAACGCGATGATGGTGATGAATTGATGACGCAGTTCAGCTTCGCGCAAAGATACGCAATCATAACTCTCAATTCCAAAGTCCCTCTCTCATGATGTGGTTTGAACTTGTAGACTTACTAATTGTTCAAATCAATTTGACTTCATTTGACTAAAGCAATCAGAGTTACTTCTTGCAGAGCACAAATGATGATAAAACATACTCCTTCCTTAGATTACTTATGTTTTAGCTTAATCATAAATCAAATATTTTTAACTTTAACCATTAATATCTAAAAGTTCATATAGTTTAAACAATATGATAAATTTCATGAATTATATATTATGAAAGTATTTCTTATGGTAAATCTAAAAACATAAATTTTATAATGTTAAACTATATAGATTTTTAGAAATTAATAGTCAAAGTTACAAATGTTTAACTTAACATAAAATTAAAACGATAAATTTAAAACGGATGAAGTAGTACATACTAAGGGTGTATTTGAGAAAACGAGTTGGGGAAAAAAATCTTTTCGTTTTTCGTTAGCATGCTTTCCGAATTACTAAACGATATTTTTTTTCAAAAATTTTTTATATACAAATTACTTTAGAAAATCATATTAATCTATTTTTTAAGTTTAAAATAATTAATACTCAATTAATCATACTATAATAGCTTATCTTATTTTACATGATTTTCTTTCTATTTCCTCTTCCCCGCTTTCAAACTATTGCTGAGGCAGCACCAGTCAACAACGAACATTTAACGCATTGTTACTCTTGCACTCGATTATGCCCTGGTACTACGTAGGAGTAGGATCGGAGCACTAGTACCGGTATGGTGAAGTCTAAGTCTTTGCTCTCATCATTTGACTCAACTCAAATTACTCCTACGATATTAGTACTCAAATTACTTTTATTTTATTCTAGCAGTACTCTCTTTATTTTAAAATATAGCTATCTATTTATCTCATATTAGATGATCTTGCAACAGCAGATCGATCTCTTGCTGTCCCAAGGCAGCAGCTAATGATGAGCAGCATTCAAGATCCACGTCTTCTCTTCTTCCTTCGATCACTTCTGCTTCCAACCTTCTTCTTGATGACACTATTGCAAGGAGCAGTCATCGTGGCGGCATGTCGCAATCACTTCACACCACGATTTGATGTGAGAAATACGATAATGCATCATGCAAGTCTTATTCAATCTATCTAAACTGATTAGTAATAAGCAGAGTTCATCTTATTGTGATAACCGTGCTTATTGTTGAGATACGCTAACAGTGATATAACAGTATTTTCACTAAATTCAAATAAATTTTAAAAATAATTTATTTTTTTATAAATTTTATACGGTTTCTCATTACCATGCGGTAACTGGTTGCAGCCGGAGTACAATAATTCCGTCTTCGACAGTAGGGAAAACTCTGATAGCAAGAGCTCAAATCTTGAATTCTCTGAGGCTATGTTCGGCAACGATGTTGCTTCTGGCTTATTCAGCGCACGTAAAACGAGAAACGTCATTAGCGTGTGATTAATTAAATATTTACTATTAAAAACTTGAAAATGGATCTATTTGTTTTTTAGAGCTACTTTCATATAAAATTTTTTTGCAAAAAACACACCGTTTATCGTTTTGAAAAGCGTGCGTACGAGAAACGAGGAGTTAAGCCAGGCACATAAGCTGGAACGAACACACCCTGAAATGTGTGCAGAGAGGTTTTGGGTCATGAAGTTGGCTAGATTATGCAGACATTTTAACATCTGAGCAGCAGCACGTTAGGGATCGTTCGGTTTGTACGGAAAACGAAGGAAAAACGCAGGAACGGAATTATCACTATTCATCCATTCGGTTTGTAGGATTGGAGTAAAGGAAAAGCATATGAATGTTTCCTTTGGCTATGATTCATTGAAAAATTTGCATCCACTTATTAGAGCTCTTTTTTTCTATTCCTATGCAT
Organism: Oryza meyeriana var. granulata; assembly: GCA_003991445.1. NCBI lineage: Eukaryota > Viridiplantae > Streptophyta > Magnoliopsida > Poales > Poaceae > Oryza > Oryza meyeriana. Next base: position 83,344 of record RYFJ01001640.1, read on the forward strand.
ATTATCCAGGCAAGGCCTTAAGATGTATAGATTAAAGTATTACTAGGCATTTTTGTATTTTTCCTACCAACCATCCAAAGAATCATTCATACATTTATCCTCTATTTTTCACGTATATTTCTATGCTATTTTAGTAAATTCTAATGTATTTATTTCTCATTTTAATAAACCCTGACGTATTAATTGTTCCAAATATAAAGTCTTTATAGCATAAATGAGATGGACAAAAGATAAACTTAATTTAAAACGGAGAAAATAAGTTTTTACTATTCCTGTGTTTTTAAATTCTACGTTCAAAAAAAACCCTAATTTTCCACACAAGAATATGCAGCATAAGAAATTTGTTCAAACTAGGCTCAGATATGGTTTCGATGACTGATCTTTTCTTGTTTACAGAATCCTGTAGGAGTACTCCAGTATGGAGTATGGCCTTGTACTACAGTGGTCCACTGCTCCATCTGAAAGGGATGAATGCAGCAGGTCCTACCGGCAGAATAATCTTGGATTCAAGATTTGGATTCTTGGTCTGATCTGACATGGTGACCTTGTACTAGCATTGAACTCCATCAGTATGACTGGATGTGTGTGTCCATCTTGCAGCAGAGAGATCATCATGGCAGAGAGCAGGCAAGAACGAACTGAAGCTGGCGTCAGGCGTTGCATTTTGGTACTCCTAAATTAAAGGGAGATCTCATCATGCCTACTGTAGATACGAACACCCAATTTCTGTGAATTGGGTGATTGAGAAGACTGGAGTAGGAGCTGCAGATAAGCAGTACAGACTACAGTACACTCGAATTCAAGGTAGAATCTGTGCTGGGAATAAGCCCTGGGACCGGTTAACAAATAAACCGATAACCGAACCGAACCGAATTAACCGAATAAATCGGTTAATTCGGTTTTTGGTGTTCGGTTCGGTTCTTGGTTTTTTGTTTGTTCGGTAGTCGGTTTTTGGTTCGGTTTTTAACGTCTATTAACCGATCTACCGAAAACCGAACAACTTCGGTACCTCACGGTCTTTTTCAGTTTTCCTTCTCTTCAACGGTCATTTTCCAATAACCGAATTACATGCTAACCGAATTAACCGAACCGTTTAAACCAAATTAACCGAAATCCCAGGGCTTACTTCCTGTTTTATGTAACCTGGTAAATTACGGTTATTTCGGATTAACCGATTAACCGAACCGAATTAACCATAACCGAACTGTTCGGTTATTGGTTTTTTCCCTAGAATTTCGGCTGCCATTTTTCAATAATCGAATTACATTCTAACCAAATTAACCAAACCGTTTAAACCGAATTAACCGAAATCCCAGGGCTACCTGGGATGAACGGGTGGTTGATGATATTCTGCATCTCCCTAACAGGTGACAACGGCACAAATGCACAATGTGTGTGGTGAGCAATGCATTGCATGGATTACTCGAATTGAAGGTAAAATGCATCGGTTGGTTCTTGGTAGTTGGAAGAAACTACTGTAATTAAAATGGAAGAGAAGAGATGGACCAATCTGATAGGATCAGAAGCAATATTAGTACCAAGTTTCCTTTTAGTGAACAATACCCAGGGTAAGTGCAATTTGCAGTGATTAAAACACACACTGTTTATTAGCCAGTGTGCTACTCCCTTCGTCCACAAAAACTCAAACTTCAAGATGAAGTTGTTAAATTAGTGGTGAAGGTAAAAGATTAAAGCATTTCTTATATTAATAAGAAAGTAGTAATATGGTGAAGTGGTATGTAAAGATAGTTTAGTGGTATTGAAGATATAAAATTTCTTGATTGTGAACCGGTGTAGATTAGAAAAGAAAAAAATTGAAGTCTTTTTGAATAAAGTTGGTTGGCCAAAAATATAGTCTTTTTAGGACAAACGGAGTATATACACTAGTGAGATGAGATCAAGTTAGCAGTGCATAAGTGCAAGCTGGGAGAATGGCACTGGTATTAGTGTAAACTTGTCAGTCCTAAAGAAGAAACATATTTACTTAAACAATCTTCAGTAGCTATAGCACTGTTAAACTCTATTGCCAGGTTAAAAGTTTGATGATTATGAATCAAGTTTAGTATTAAGTTTTTTTTATTTTAAAGCCTACAACCAGAATATTCCCCATGAGAAGATTATTTAGTCGGCAAGAACAGAAGCAGACAGGAGACACCGAACCAACCAGAGTAGAGATCTCCAAATGGGCTGTGCCCTGTCGAGCCGGCCCGGACACGGTGCTATAGTAACCATGCCCGGGCCGACCCAGCACGGTTGGCCGTGGGCCATGCCGGCATGTCCCGAGTAGCCGTGCCGTGCCTGGGCCGGCGGTGCGGCACGGTGGACCGGCACGGCACGGCCCGTGGACTATAGCGGGCCAATATGGCCCACCCGGAGGGCGGCGGCGAAGGCGTCTGTGGCCGGCGGAGGATGAGGCAAGTGTCGGCGGCCGGGAGGCTACGGGCGCGGGAGGCAGCCGAGGCCGGGGAGACGCCCGGGCGTGGAGGCGGTGGCGGCGGCCGAGGTAGCAGCCGGGAGGAGGCGGGTGTCGAGGAGGCGGCAGGCGGGAGGAGGCGACAAGAGGAGGCGCCGGGAGGAGGTGGAAGGAGGCGGCGGGAGGAGGCGGCTGCTGGACAGGAGGAGGCGGCGGAGGAGGCGGGCGTGGGAGGAGGCGGGCGTCGGCCGGGAGGAGCCGAGGAGACAACCGTTGCACTGCACATCTGCCCGTTGTGACACTGTACATGCAGATGAGATGACCGTTTGCTACAGTGTTCACCCGTGTTGGCCTAGTAGAAAATTGACACGTGTCCCAACGGTTCGAAATAACGGCTAGATTTTGAATCTAGCCATTGGAGGACAAAAAAATATCAAAAAAGTCCAAAAAATTGTGAAATTTTTTTCTATAAATAGGAAAACCCCCAGCCACATTTTTGCTCATCCAAACCTCCTAATCTCTCCTCTTGTGCTCTATTCTCCTCTCTTTTGCTCTCTTTGCTCAAAATTTTTGATTTAGACAAAATTTTGTCTAAAATTAAAAATTTTTCCACATTCTCATAGCTAATAGCTGCAGCCTCCGGTGCTCCTGCAAGGTAAAAAATCCTAAATTTTCTTCTTTGTTCCTGCTATTTTTTTAATACTAATTTTCTCTATTTATATTGCAGGATGGATCCGAACTACCCGACGTTCCAACTGAGTGACTTCGACCCGAGCTATCTGTCAATGTCACAAGGAGACGACTCCAAGTTGGCTCTTACACCGCAAGAACATCCGGAGGAAATACATGCGACTTCAGAACGATCTAGAACTGCGAGCGGGAGCCTATCAATGGCAACCGGCTCAAAGAGATCAAGAACTTCCTCCACCTGACAACATTTCGATGAGATCAAGGAGACCGCCGCGGATGGAAGGGAGGTAACTTACGCAAAATGTAAAATTTGTAAAACTAAACTCTCTAGAAAATCTTCTGGTAGAATAGGGCATTTAAGGCGGCATGCTGAGGCATGTGCGAAGAAGCAAGGTTACCAGCTAAGACAGCAGCAATTGGTACTCAATCCGGACGGTACGGTACGTTCATGGGAGTATAATCCCCATGTAGCACGAGATTCCCTTACCCGTTTAATTGCTAGACAAGATCTATCCCTAAATTTTGATGAGTCTCCTGCATTTAAGACTTATATTAAAACTGCTCATAATCCTAGGTTTCAAACTGTTAGTAGACAAACTATAACCCGGGACTTGGTGAATGTTTACAACAAGGTCGGGACAATATTAAATAATTGTTGATGATGAATGGGAACTACAAAAAAGAGTAATAATTTTAAAATTAATTGATGTTTCACATACTGCAGGAAATATTGCTGAACGAATTTTTAGAGTTTATGAGGATTTTGGCATCACAAATAAAATATTTGCAGTAACTCTAGATAATGCAGCTGCAAATTCCAGAATAATGGAAATTTTGCAGCCTTTATTCAATGTTTATGCTCAATCATTTCTTTTACATCAACGTTGTGCTTGCCATGTTATTAATCTTATAGTAAAATCCGGTTTTAAGAGAGTAAGTGTATATCTCGATTCCATCTGTGAAGTCATAACATGGCTCAATGGTTCTAATCCTTGACTTGCGACCTTCAAGCGATTTTGCATCGCTTCGAACAAGCGTCCACGCAAGTTCCAAACGGATGCGGACCATCGGTGAAACTCGACTTATTTGATGTTGAGACACGTCTTGCCTTACAAGGATATACTAATAGTTTTTTTACAGTCCAAAAATATTGTTACCAGTGACGGGCAATCGCTACTGACAGAATAGTCTTGGCATGTTGTAGAAAGGTTTTATTATTTTCTTGAAATATTTTATGATGCAATTGTTACTTTGTCTGGTGTTTACTATCCAATTGCTAATTTAATTTTACATAAAATTTTTGAGATTGCCAGTTTATTAAAAGAATATGAAGATGACCAACTATTAAGACTTACAGTATTTCACATGAAACAAAAATATCTTAAATACTGAAGGGACATTCCATACTTGTATACTTTTGCCTTTATTCTTGATCCTAGGGGTAAAATACAGGGGTTTCTAAATATTTTGAAACTTATAGTGGATGCAATGAATATTGATTACACTAACTACTATTTCGATTCTAAGACAAAATTGTATGAAGTTTTTCGAAAGTATGAAACTAAGTTTCAGGAAGTTCGCGTGTAAAGAGTCCCACCCGTTCCTGTCCCAGGTAAGAAGAAATAACAGTGGGGCCAAATTTGGGGTGGTTCCTCTTCTTCTTCAAGCACTGGTGGTGGAAGTTCGGCCGCCGCAAGTCCTGCACATACTTCACTTGAAGCCCTTGAGCTGTCCACCTACTTGGACAGTGACTCCATCAACCAGGAAGATCTCAATGTTCTTCAATGGTGGAACGATCACAAGACTTAATATCCTATACTCTCAAAGTTAGCACGGATGTGTTCACGGTGCCTATGTCTACGGTATCATCTGAATCGGCCTTCAGTCTTTGCGGAAGAATTATTGAGGAGAGAAGAAAAAATCTCCACAGTGAGGTGGTAAAAATGCTACTTGCAGTTGAAGACTGGGAGCTAGCCAAGGAACATGCCCAACACACCGTGGAGAACCAAAATTTGGCTGAGCAGTTCAAAAATCTTTATCTACAAAATGAGGAACTAGAGTAATGTTTTTTATTTTTGAGTGTTGACATTTAGCTGTACTCTTTTTTCTTTGTCATGGTTTTCTCAAAATTGAGTTTTTACGTGACAGAGTTTTTAATGAGGCAGCTATGTAATATCAAAATCAATAAAGTTCATTGCACAATTTTCCCCTATATCTATGTAGAAATTAAATTATTTAACTATATATGTGCTTCTATTTTGCTTGTTTAAAAAATATGAAAATTTCCTCCTCTAATATCATCAAAAAATACACTCATGTTTTTTTACTTACCTCAAATAATTTTCCCCTATACTTATGCACATATTAAATTACATAATTATGTATGTGTTGTTATTTTGCTTGTTAAAAAAAATGAAAATTCCCTTCTCTAATATCATCAAAAAAATATCCTCATATTTTTTACTCATCTCAGATAATTTTTTTACAACTCCTCTAATTTTTTTCAAATTTTTTAAGTCTTTTTTGTTTTTTCTTCTTTACGGTATCTCTTTTTTTTTTTTTTAGTTCTTCCGATTCCTTCCAGTGTCGGCTGCAGCTGCAAGGCCCCTAGGCCAGCCAGCGTCGGCGGAAGGGAGGCGCGCAGGCGGGGAGACGACAGCAGCGGGTGTTAGCGGCTAGGAGAAGGCGGGCGCGGGAGGCGGCGGAGGCCGCGGCCGGGGAGATGCGCGCAGGCGGGGAGGCACCGGCGGAGGGCGCCGATGGAGGCCAGGCAGGTGTCGGTGGTACCGGACCGGCCTAGGCACGGTGGTCCGCCGACGGACACGGCCCACGACCTCGGCGTGCCGTGCTCGGGCCAGGGGGAGGCACACGGGCCGATACGGCATAGCCCGCTACAGAAACCGTGCCTACACGGGCTGTGCCGGCCGGTCCGTCCGTTTGGCCATGTATAAACACCAGAGTACTAGTAGTATCAGCTTGTGATCTTTTTCTTACCTAAGCAAGATCTATCAGTGCAAAAAATCCACTAAAAAGTTCACCAATCAATAAGCATTCCGATGAACAAAGAGCACTGCAGCAAACAAATTGCAATGGTTCGAACAAATTCACCACAAAATTGAGCTACATTTGTCCTTCCAAGCCTGAAACAGCTTGGGTCTGTATCCCTCATTCCCCGTGATTTACAATTCTAAGGGTGGTGAGTGGTCTACAGATGTACGTATCGAGTGTGAAATCAGTTTCAATTTTACAACAAATTTAGCAGCAACAACTACACGTACACGTCGGTGTCATCGGTGCAACCTCACCGGCGGCACCGTGAAGCCGTGGGCCTCGTCGAGGAAGGGCACCGCCTCCGGCCGCGCCTGGAGGTCGCCGTAGAAGTCGTACTCCGCCTCGTAGTCGTGCAGGTCCAGCTCCTTCTTCTGGTTGGTGTGGTAATGGTGCTTGGCGCCGGGTGACTTGCCGAAGCCGAAGAGGCTCACTTCGTCGCAGACGCCGAGCGCCATCACCACCGCCTGCATCCCCGACGAGTAGTGGAAGTACCTCTCGTCGTGCTTCCGGGTCCAGTTGGTCGCTGGCTCGCCGGTGGTGGAGACGAAGCGGCTGAGCGAGTAGTACTTGGCGATGCGGGCGCAGAGCGCGTCGAGGCGCGCGTCGGTGACGAGGAGCGGGAAGGGGGAGGCCGGCGTGGCGGTGGCGTTGCAGATGAGGGCGTCAAGAAGATGGGCGGGCTGGCAGATGTACATCGCCATGGGCACCGCGGCGCCGTAGGGGTGGCAGCCGCAGGCGGCGTGGGTGACGGCGTTGCGGGCGGCGCAGATGTGGAGGATGTTGGAGTTGACGAACGAGAGGGAGGTCTTGACGCCGACGTCGGCGGCGAAGCCGGCGATACGCGCGTTGTTGAGGCGGATGACGAGGTCGTGCGCGTCGATCTGCGGGCCGCGGCCGGAGCCGAGCAGCACCCCGCTGTTCCCGACCACCGCGCAGGTACGGAAGCGGCGGCCGAGGAGGCCGGCGAGGTCGCCCATTACGCCGGCCACATTCCTCGTGCCGCGGCGGCGGCGGGCGGCGAGGAAGGAGCCGAGGGAGGCGCGGAACGAGGCGAGGAGCTTCCCGTCGGGGGGAAGCACCTCCACCGGGACGCGGAGGCGCGCTACCGTCCTCGGCCGCGGCGGGCCGCGGGGGGTGGGACTGTACGGGAGGCGGAGGTAGAGCAGGCTGGTGGTGGTTGCCGAGGCTGGGGAAGGTAGAAATCGAGGCATTAGCAAACAGCGCGGCCGCCTCCTCGAGGATCTGCCTGGATCCGACGTCGTCGTCGGCCGCGAGGCGGAGGAGGAGAGGGTCGCCGACCGCGGGGCGAGACGGGACGAGGAGGCGGCGGCGGAAGGAGAGGGAGAGGAGGGAGAGGAGGAGCAGGAGGAGGACGGGCGGGAGGTGGCGGCCGCTTCATCCCCGGCGGCGGTGAGGTCGCCGGTGATGGCGAGATCTGGCGGCCATTAGTATAGAGAGCCGGAGTGGTGGCCGCCGACGCCGACGCGGTGAGGGTGGTGAGGGTTGGGGAGATTAATCACAAGCCAGAGCTCAGCACGAGTGGTGGGAAACCAAGTGATTGCGGTGGTAGTCTGATGGACTGGGTGACTGACATGTGGGGCCAGGAGTGGGATGATGTCGATGTGTCACCGTGTGGTTGGGGCGTTGGGCTGCACGATGGCCAGGTTCGTTAGGTGGGTGGTTGCTGTGTGAGAAACGGTTGGTTGCGACGCGCACAACAAATCCCAAAAATAGATCCCTCAAAAAAAAAGAAATTCCAAAAGTAGACGTGCAGTACTCCTCCTGGAAGCCTAGTACCACTGATCAATGTAAGAGGCAAGGAGGTGAACTGATCAAGGGAAATTCGGTCGTAATTTTCAACGAATTACTCGAAGTACTGCATAAGCTAATTTATGTTTAATTAATTAGCTTAACAAGGGAGTTAGTGGCAATTTTTCATTTATCATCTTGGTACTAGGGTTTACTTTATCGCAGTAACACGCAGTAACTATGTTTACTGTTAGGGTACGGTAACGATAATGCCGCGATATCTCCATTAAATTTAAAAAATTTTAAAAATAATTTAAATTTTTGATAAATTTTGTACGATTTGCTGCAGTTATCATGCAGTACCTGTGGTATGCTGTGGTTATTGCTAGGGTACGGTAACTCTGCTTCTGGCAACAGGAAAACCTTGGTTCATACTGGACACCTATTTTAGCTCTATATATATGGTTGAAATTAGATATTGGTTGAAGAATAAGAAGATGATAACAAATGTTGGCATTCTTCGCATCTTCCCTACCCCGATGGCAAAGGCACTTCAGTTCATCGTCACGTGATGCATCATCCTTGAGAGTCTATTCTATCACGTTGCTTTTAAGCATTGCTAGTTTTTGGGATCTTTTATGTTCACCGAATCTTTCAAAACCAACTGAAACATAGTTTAGGCCCCCATCGAAAAGAAGGATTCTACGAAGGTATGAATAAAAAAAACGTAGTAATACAATGTTATGCCCATTAAATTCCTACGGGAATTGAAAACATAGAAGGTTTCAAAACTATCGTTTAATTGACACATAGGAGAAACACAGGAATTTAGACCTCTTTGAATCACATGACTGTGAAAACACAGGAATAGAAAGTCATCTGTCACACCCTGAAATTACCTAAATTCATAAACTAATTGTCAAAGTATTTTCAGAAATTAAATTAAAATACTCAAGAGGCTTGAAAATAAAATTCACAACAAATATCCACAGAAACTGGGAAAGATATATTTTTTATTAAATACTTCACTTAATACATTAGTATCTAAAATTTTTCCGGGAATTTTTCGAGCAAGGGAAGTATTTTTAATAAATAAAAAAATATTTCAGTGACTAATTTTAAAAGAAAATGATTTGAAAATCCCTCCCTGGCCACTGGGCCAAATCCAGCCTAGCTCGCCCTTTCTCTCTCTCATTTTTCCCGTGCGTGGCCTGCCAGCCCATCGTTGCTCTCCACTTGCCCTTGCCTGCGTCGGCCCAGTCGACCCGCGAGGCCTTCCCTCTCTCCCTCTCGCTGACAGGTAGGGCCCACCTGTCAGAATCGTCTTCTTTCCGGAGATGGAGTCCGACTCCGCTAGGTGCCGCCGTCCCCTTTCCAAATCCGGTCGCCGTGATCCTCCGTTTCCCAAATTGATAGAGGGCTTTCGCTCCTTGGTCACCCCTCTTCCTTTTCCCTTTAGGAAACCGGAGAATCCCAAAGGAAAATGACGAGAAATTGAGGTCTCCTAAGAACGCGGGAACCCTAGTTCCTCTTCTCCATGTCCCGGCTAGCCTCGGATTCCTCTATCTCGTGCTATAAAAAGGACCCCGGAGCTCTCCTCTTCCGATATAAACCAGAATCACAGCTCGCAGAAGCCTTTCGCCGTTGTTTCTACGACAAACCAGAGCACCGCCGCCACCACAGGCTTCCAGCTGCTCGTCGCAGTCGATTTCGTCGTCACCGCAGTCCGCAGTCTCGCTTGTCAGCTTCACTAGGAGAAGAAGAAGCTTTGCCGCCCAACTGCCGCCACTGAAGCCCGTCAGAATGTCGTCGCCGCCGTCAACCCGAAGCTCGCCGCCGCTTGGTGACGCCGCCGGTCGCTGTTCGCCGCCGTGCAAGACATTGGAAAGTTCGCCTCGCTCTTCTCTACCCGTTGATGCCCTTAGCTCACGCCGCCATGCCTTCGTTCGCCGTCGACCATCGAGTTCAGAGCCATTGCCGCCGCTGGCGAGCCCGTGCCGACGTGGCCGTCCATTCCAGCAGCCATCTCAGCTTCTCCGTCCCGCCTGGTGCCCACGTGGTTGCCAGCGTGGCCTCGGGTGAGATCAAGCCGTCGGGTTTGATCTCGGCCATCCTATCTAATCCGATAAATCTCAGTCCTCCATCACGTTTGCTTTGATCTCAGCCATTGGATCATGGTCAATCCCACTTAAACCAATCCCACCCGTTAGATCCCGTTGACCGTCTCGGTGAACTCGGTCTATGGTGAACCCAGGCTTGATGTCACAATAAATCCTCTTTTCCTTTTCAAAAATAATTTCTTATTGTGTCATAATTTTTTAATCATTTCTTTATATGGTTTTAATTGGTTTAAACTTCTAGAAATCATAACTAATTCATGTGAACTCCGTTTGGGGTGATTGAACTTGTAAAATTTATCTAAAATTAAGATATATCTAATAAAAATATTTCCATTACCTGTTCATGTGTTCTTATGTACAGTTTTGTTTATTTTGTTTATTTTCCTTAGCTTCCGACGTTCTAGAGGAGCTGTTTTACGTCGAGGAAATCGTGAGAGGCAATCCAGAGTAGCAAGGCAAGTCACATGGGTCCAAAATCTCTCGAGCATTGATCCTATCTTTTAAATTCTCTTTTCATTCAACCAGTGCATTTATTTTCGAATGCCATTCAGATGGTAAACCTATATTCTTTGTTATGACTCTTTTGCTATTTAATATGTTTTTCCTTGATAACTTAGAATATAATTTGGGGCCCCCCTCTTCGGCCTTGGCTTGGTCCTCCTTTTACTAGCCATGGTCTTATATACTGGTTGATTTAGGCTAGATTAATATGCCTTTCTTAGCCATGCTTAGAAACAATAGTACCATTTTATGTAGAATGCAATATGTTTCACTTATAATTTCACTATGGATAGTTATTTATAGCTCACGATGGCTGGTCGTGCCATTCAGTTAATTAATATCCAACTAAACTTGACTAATATATGGGTTGTGAGCATATGGTTTTTATGGTCGTACTTATGACAATTAAAGATCGGTTTGCGAGTTACTGATGTAAAGTATTTACCGTACTAACCATAAGCCAGAATGGGTAACGAGTTGACTTGTTGTATAGCATAATACGATGTAGAACACCAGAGTGTGAAGTGGCGGTGTAAGTCTACTAAATGAGGGCGCTGAGTAAGTCTGTTTTGGGTATGGAAAGGACTAAGTCTCCGTGAGTGAACCATGTTAGATTGTTTTGTGCGATAGATCTCTTCACAATTTCTTTCTAAGGTACCATGGTGGTATTGAGGTACATGGCAATATGTTGTGGAACTGTCTCTTGTGGATAAATTTGTACACTTCTGATCAGAGTAAAACTATTTGAATAGCCATACCCGCGGTTATGGGTGAGCCTAACAATATTTTTCGTGATTAATCCCATACTACCTTAAATAGATAATGAATGGTGGAACATACTTAGCTCTAGGTTGAAGTGGTTGGGCCTATACCGTTTTGACAAGCGTACGGTGTTGATTAATATTATTTAATGATTAACGTTTTATTACTCTCTTAAATGTTTTGTTAAATGCTATTTATGCAACTTAAGCCTTATTATGTCAACACATTCGTTATCCTGTGCACTTACATATTTATATGGCTTATGGTTAAGCATGGAGATTTGCTAACAACAAAAATTACTTGCCTTTTATTTTATTTTTTTGATTAGCCTGCCTAGTCGACTATGATCCTTCTGCCCATCGGAAGCAGAAACTAAAATCTTTTCGGTTTCTACTCCGCGTCGGTTTGAACAATCTGTTGCAGCTAGCGCTCTATTTAGGCGGACGATCCGGCGCCGGCGCCGGCGTGCGCGCCTCCATCAACGTACGCTTCGTTTCCATGGACACTCCCGCCGCCGACTGGTCGGACCTTCCCTGCCGACGTGCTCGGCCTCGTCCTCCTCAAGCTCGAGTCCCCGACCTGTTCCGCTCCGCCGCCGTCTGCACGTCCTGGCGCGCCACCGCCCGCGCGACATACGCCGCACTCGCCTCTACACTTCCGCGCGCAGACGCCCTGCCTCCTGTACACCACGGCCGCCGCCGCCCGCGCGCCGCCGTGATCTACAGCCTCGCCGACAAGGCCACCTACACGGTTCGCCTCCCGACCCGCCCATCGCGGAGCGCTACATCATCGGGTCGTCCCACGGCTGGCTCGTCACCGCCGACGACCGCTCGCAGCTCCACCTCCTCAACCCGCCACCGGCGAGCAGCTCCGCTTCCCGTCCTCACCACCGTCGAGCACGTAAGGCCACTCTACGACGCCGCCGGAAACCTCCATAAGTACGAGTACATTCTTCGACGGCATCTCCGGAGCAACGACGAAGGACCTGGATGCGGTGACCCACCCGCCGAGACGTTCAGGAGTTCTTCTACCTCAAAGCCGTCATCTCCGGCGACCCATCGCGAGGTGACTACGCAGTGATGCTATCCATCACCCGCCACTATCAGCTCTCCTTCGCGAGATCCGGCGACAAGAAGTGGACGTGGGTCAAGTTCGAGAACAATGTGCTGTTCAGAGATTGCTCTACCACGACGGCGTCTTCTACGCCCAAACCTTGTATTGCCGCCATCCACGCCATTGATGTCAGTGGACCTGCTTCGTCTTCCTTCACCCATCGTTGATTTGCAAAGCCGTGATCCACGCGTGCTACAATGTCTACATTGTGCGCACCCCGGAGGGTTGAGATGTCTGCATCTCGTGCGGCTCACAAAGTGGATAACGATCGCGAGGATCAAGAGCTTCGGAGACAGCTTATGTCGGGCGTGCAAGATGGACTTAGAGAAGCAGTGTATTAAGGAAGTCGATGACCTAGAGTGTGCAATTGCGGGTTCATAGGTAAGAAATTATTCGACCTGCCTATCGTGAAGGATTATCCACAATTGATGCCAAATCACATCTACTTCGATGATGATGACGAGTGCTGGCTTTACCGCAAGCAGCTTCGTCGCGGATGTTGGAGTGTAATGATTATGAAAATAAAGCGTGAGCGATGTGGCGTCTCCTCACCCTGCAGAATTGGCCACCTCCTATTTGGATTACTCCAAGTTTTACTAAAATTGCAAAATAGGTACAATATAATGAATGTTCTTACTACCTTTGTAGTACATTTTGTTATCAAATTAGTCAGATCGAAGAAGCTAATAATTGATTCTTTGCTTCAATGATTATTCTTCATGATTTCATCCCTTCTGTCTTTATGGTCTCCAATATTATACTTTCTTATAATATATCATCAACAACTATAAAAGTAATATTCATCTAAAAGTACTATTCAAATATGATATAATGGTATCACTTGTATGACACTAAATACATATATTTGTTAATTTCATTATTAGTCAAAATTTACTAAAACTTGACTTCGTCTAAAACATGGTACCTTATATTTTGAAACAGAGATGAGAAGTTGCTTGAGTGAGTTCCAATGAACCAGGTCCATAGTAGCATTTTTTTTACTTTTTTTCTATAAATGTTTTATTGCTTTTTTCTTTGGTTATATATAAAGAGCTCTCAATTTCTTTATAGAAACCTAATAAGCCATGCCTGCAACTAGGTTATTAACAAGGGTACTCAAGTTGCACTCTTTTCGCCAGAAAGTTTTATTTTAAGATGGAAAAGAAGAAAAGATATATCTTACTAGTATATCCCGCCTTGCCATCCAAATCATTAGTCCTTTTTTAGATAGTATCATGCATGGATATCCCGACCTTGTTAAGGATATAGATAGGGTAGGTGTTGGGCATTGCAGACTTAAGACCTTCGTAGGCAATCAGGTATGGCTTGGTAAGGCAGCATTAGGCGAGGGAAGGAGGAAAATACTCATTCGTTTTCTATGAGCACTTTTCTCGAATTACTAAACGATGTCTTTGTAAAAAAGTTTTTATATAAAAGTTACTCTAAAAATTAAATAATCTATTTTTTAAGTTTGAAATAATTAAATCTAATTAATTAACGCTAATGTTCTCACCTCGTTAATCCGCATAATCCTTCTTTCTTCTTTGTTTCCTCATCTAAAACACTCCTTTTAAGTTAATTGACGACCCATCTTCACCAGTACGCGTGAGCGGCCTCTTTTCAAGTCTTTCATGCGGGTATACCTGAGCAGTCCTCGTACTCCTTTTCTTATCTCTTTTTGTTAACGCCAAAATTGAGTGAGAGACCTGTATCAGAATTCGGTTCAAAGGACGGTTGCATACCGTTCGATAATGGAAATTGATGCCAAAAAAGCAGACCTTTGAGTTCTGAGAAGAGAGGCCTGAAGACCAGCGTGGCAGTTAATTACTATATTTAGTTATTAGAAAAGGTTTATCTCTTTTAGGTGAAACCTGGCCTCGTGTCCGGTCAAGCCTCGTTACTAGCGTTTCTGTATAGATAAGGAAATCATATACCATGTCCTATAAGGACCTCATGTAACTCGGGGTATATATACGTAGCCCGGGGACCTTGTAATCTATCACAACGATCAATACAATTCGGCGCATCGCCACCCCTTCGACGGATCCTGCTTCTCGAGCGGGCTGCATCGTGTTAGGTCAGAACTCCTGCGAGAGGGTAAGTCTCGTCACAACCGACTACCAATCGGTTAGGACTTACTCGGGTTAGGTCCGATATTCTATGTTGGTTATGAGGTAGTCGGTTCTGACCACGATATATTACTTTATCTATGGCGCAATCAGTTCAGTTTGATCTCATAGATTGATTAGGTATAGTCACATCACGTTGGGCAAGACTGTATTGACTTACTGGAGAAGACGATTTATCATCAGTTTCGTGCTGCATCGGTAGTACCTACTGAACTCTAG